>PVJH01006245.1:13379-103698 GCA_004026705.1 Nesogale talazaci
TGGGGGGGGGAGGAAAAATAGAAGGTAATACCAAGGGCTCAAATAGAAATACAATATTTTAGAAGTGTTGATAGCAATTTATGCACAGGTGTACTTAATACAATTGGATGATGGGTTCTTCTAGGATTTGTAAGAGCCCTCAATAAAATGATTAAAAAAAAAAAAAAGCTAAGTGAAATCAGGACAGACCGAAAGGGGAGACGCTGGGGCTCAGGCAGCTGCAGCAGGGGGGTTGATCCACAGCAACCCGCAGGAAGTGGCAGATGCCAGTGAGATCTCGAGCTCAGGGAGGGGCAGAAATGAAACTGGCCAGGGTCGAATGCACCACGTTGACGGGTGACGCTTCGGTTGCTTTCAAGTCCTTTTCAGCACTGTCCCCATACGCATGCAGTGCTCCTAGCGGGTGCACGCTAGAAGAAGTGCGGGTCTTCTAATGATTTTCTTAAATGAAGCTCCTCACCAAGGGTGATGTGGTGGGTGAGGCCAAGTGTGAAAACGTGGGGGCTCTGAAAGTGAAACCATGTCATTTTTTTTTCTCCTGTCAGGGGTTCTGGGTTCCCAAGCTCTAGGGGAGACCCAAATGGCTCGTGACACTTCTTGGGGCTCTCAAGCGACACTTTGTTGGCTTTGTCATCATTCGTTGATGTTTCTGAGCCAGGGGCTTATTTGTCTAAAAATGCCCATTGACCCTCCTCTTTCCCTTGCACTTCCCTGGGCACTCTGACCCCTGCTGTCCGTTGCTTTATACATCTAAAGGATTAAAGCCAGATGGAGTTTAAGAAGGAACCTCAGAGAAGAAGTGGAGAGACTTTGTTATCTCCCAGCTGCAGCCACTAGAGACAGTAGGTGATGCAGGACATCAGAGGGGCTGGCCAGGTGGCCTGAGGGCCCTGTCCTCTGGACCCCCCTTCTTCCACCTGCAAAAGGACACGTAGACCACACCCTCTCTCAGTTCTCAGGCCTCTGCTGACATGCGAGGATATTGCCTCTGACCGTTCACTTAGGCCAGTCCTCTAAAAGTTTAATTTTAAATTTTAAATTCATTACCTCAGGGTCTCCAGGCCTCCTAGGGGGAGTGGGGGAAAGCAAAGGCATTCCTGAAATCCTCTCATTACCCCACGGGCCAGAGATAATGGTTCATTTCATTTTTACAACACAAGAATGCTTGCTACATAATTTTTTCTAATTGTAAAAATGACATGTTTGAATAGCAAATAAATTTCAGATGGGAGGGAGGAAAAGTAATACAAGCTTGTCTAAAGAAAGTCAGACGTTGAGCCCTGGTGGCGTAAGTAGTTGAGTGCGGGACTGTGGCCCACAGACTTGGCGGTTCAAATCCAGCAGCAGAAAGGCTGCGTAGCTCCCACGACCACCAGAGGGCAGTGATGCCTAAAACTAAAAAAAAGAAAAGAAAAGAAAAGAAAGTCAGACAATACAGGAAGGTTTGTTTAAAGAAGCAAGGGAAAGTCTACCACTGAGAGGCAAACTACTAACAGCCTGCTGTACTCTTCCAGACACACACACACACACACACACACACACACATATATGTATATGTTTGTTGTTCTTGTTGTTAGGTGTCATCCATTTGGTTCTGACCCATAGCGACCTTGCGCAGACAGAATGAAACACTGCCCAGTCCTGCGCCAGCCTCACCATCGTTCCTATATCTGAGCCCGTTCTTGCAGCCACTGTGTCCCTCCATCTCCTTGAGCGCCTTCCTCTCTTTCGCTGCCCCTCCACTTTGCCTCTCATGAGGTCCTTCTCCGGGTACTGGGCTCTCCTGACGACACGTCCAAAGCTGGTGAGATGAAGTCTCCCCATCCCTGCCACTAAGGAGCACGCTGGCCGTCCTTGTTCTGAGACACACTTGTGTGTCCTTTTGGCAGTCCATGGCACTTCCAATAGTCTTTGCCAGCACCATAATTCAAATGCATTGATTCTTCCCCAGTCTTTCCCATTCAATGTCCAACCTTTACATGCATATGAGGTGATTGAAAATACCATGACTTGGGATAGATGCACCTTCGTCTTGAATGTATACATATGCTTCTTTAAAATAATGGACTGTATTAAGGGTTTGTGAGGGTGACAGCTGGGGCAGGGAGGGAAAAAAAGAGGACCTGATATCAAAGATAATGTTTTAAAATTATTGATGGCAATGTGTGTACATAGCTGCCAAGTATAATGGATGTTGGACTGTTATATGTAAGAGCCCCCAATAAAATAATTTATTACTAAAATTAACTAAATAATAATGGACTAATACTGTGATTCCTACTTTAAAAATATGTATCTGACAACAGATTGTGTGGATGTTTTTTACAGGCAAATCTAACTGCCAGTGCTTCTTTTGGAGGGGTGGGTATCACTGCTCTCTGGTGGGAGTAGAAGGCCCAGCCTTGCTCCTGGAGAGCTGCTGCTGGATTTGAACCACCAACCCACTAGGTCGCAGTCCCTCACTCAACCACTACGCCACCAGGACTCAGCCCCTAAATGCTTTTTTTAAAAAAGATCATTTTATTGGGGGCTTTTACAGCTCTTATAGCAATCCATACATCGTTGTATCAAGCATATTTGTACATATGTTGCCATCGTTATTTTCTAAACATTCCATTTGAGCCCTTGGTATCACCCGCTCTCTTTTTGCCTCCCTTTCTCCCTCCCATTCTCTTAACCCATTGATAAATTATTATTATTATTATCATCATCATATTTTACATCCACCACTGTCTCCCTTCCCCAATGGCTTCTGTCGCTCTGGGGTGGGGAGAGGTGGTGGTTATGTGCCCATCACTGTGATTGGTGCCCTTTTCCTCCACTCACCTCCCCATCTTCCCCCAACCCTCTGGGAATAGATACTCCCATTTCTGTTCCTGAGGGGTTTATCTAACCTGGATTCCATGTGTCCTTAGCTCTTATCTGTACCTGTGCACAGGCTCCAGCCTGGCCCGTAAGTGAAAGACAAGACAAACCTGCTAAAACTTATTGGTCATGATAGCTGGGAGTGAGGAAGTCTTGTGGAACCAGAGGAAGAGTGTGTGGCTCATCTGGTGACGTACTGCACCCGGGCTGACTCACTCCTTCCTTAAGGAGCCCTTTGCCTGGCGTCACTGAGTCAAATCAAGATCAAGTATTTATAGCAACACCAACTCCCACTCCAATTACATCTTGGATGAACAAGAATCTGTTTGGTGGCTTTTTTGCAGGAAGGCTCGGGCACGTTTTATTCCATCAAGTATGAAGTCAAGGAGGGTGACTGTCCTGTTCACAATGGCAAAACCTGGCAGGACT
The DNA here is from genome assembly GCA_004026705.1 of Nesogale talazaci. NCBI lineage: Eukaryota > Metazoa > Chordata > Mammalia > Afrosoricida > Tenrecidae > Nesogale > Nesogale talazaci. The sequence continues at coordinate 16,674 of PVJH01006245.1, forward strand.
GTGACTACAACACAGCTCCGGACGCTGTAAGTTGCGCGCGGGATCACTCCCACACCTCCAGCAGGTTCCCTGCAGCCTGCCCAACTTCTGTACTCCTGCAGGGGAAGATTCCACCCAAGACAGCGGCTTGCCAGCCGTACTCTGTCGTAGACAGAAGACAGAGACGGGTGGGGGGGTTCCGGTGAAACATGGAGGAAGAAGCCCTCCCTGAGAAAGCCAAAAGCCAAACCAGTAAGGGTGGCATCAACTCCACGTGAAGCTGCTCTTGTGTTGTCCCGCCTGGGGCCTTTCAGGAGCAGCTCTTCAGGTCTGCCCTACAGGCCCTCTGTCTGTCTGTTGGTAGGTTTGAGCCTCCAAATTTTGTTGCTGTTGTTTTAATTGTTCAATAACAATCATTAAACCTGCTGAAGCTTATTGGTGTGGATAAGGTAATTACCCACTGAACTTGAATAGCTTAGCATTTAAGTTCTGAGATACTGTGCTGTCTTGTTGGCAAAGAAATAGCTCCAGGGCTTAAAGACTCAAGGTATAAAACCTCACCATTTATATGATCTCTCTTTCAACATTTCACAAATATCAGTGGTTTGTAAAATAATCATTTTAGACTACTGATATGTTCATCGTGTGTCCAAACTCTACTGAAAAAATTGACGCACATTTAGAAAGAAAACCCAAACCAAACTCACTGCCATGGGGTGGATTCCAGCACAGACTGGCCCTCTAGGTCAGGGTAGACATGCCCCAATGAGTGTCTGTGCTATTCGCCCTTTGCGGGCGTAGAAAGCTTCATTTTTCTCCCACAGAGCACATAGTAGCTTTGAACTGCTGCCCTTGAGGTGAGCAGTCCAATATGTAACAGCTACACCACCAGGGCTCCTTCCTGTATTTAAAAGGAACATTAAGTTTAATAACAATCTAGGTCAACTTCCTCACTTGAAAGAATAAGGCAAATGACCTCTCTCTCTCTCTCTTTCTCTCTCTCTCTCTTCCATTGTAGACCACAGGAGAATGCACAGCAATAGTGAAGAAGGGGAGAACAACATTCATCCTTGCTACCCAGACCTGCCAGATTACACGAGGTACCTGCTACTCCCATCAGCACACCAACCTTGACTTTTCCTGGTTTGGGTTTGTTGATGTGATAGAATAACCAAGGCCAGACCCTACCCCCTGCTGGCAGGCAGCAATAATAATGACTCACAGTGACACCCTGTGGGTTTCTGGGACTGACTATTCAAGGCGACAGAAAGCCCAGTCTTTCTCCCACTGAGCTGCTGGTGGTTTCCAACTGCTGACCGTGCAGATTGCAGCCCAGTGTGTAACCGCTATGCCACCAAGGGCTCCAATTGGAGCATGGAAGGCATGAAGTATAACTGGGAGAACCAGAAGTCATTAGAAATGGGCTGAGCGCCGGTGGCATAGTTGTTGTGCATGGGACTGCGGCCCACTGGGTTGGAGGTTCAAATCCAGCAGCAGCTCTCCAGGAGCAAGGCTGGGCCTCCTACTTCCACCACCAGAGGGCAGTGATGCCCCCCAAAAAATTAAATGTAGCAAATAAAAACAGTATTCTAGCCATTCGTGAGCTAAAATGGATTCATATTGGCCATTATGAGTCCAAAAATCATATAGCTCAATATGTCTGGAATGATAAATTCAAGGGGGATGCCATTCTATCAGTCCTTTCAAGATCTATCTCAAGTACAACGCTGCCTCTGATAGGATAGTGTCACTCTCCCGACAAGGATGTCCAAGTAATATGACTATTATTAAGTTTTACGCAACAACTGCTACAATCAGTGGGGGCGGGGAGGGGGGGCAGGGAATTGCAGTGTTCTGTATGAAATCAATCAAACATGCAATCAAGATGCATTGGTAAGCTATTGGTGAATGGAATTCAAAAATTGAAAACAAAAATGAAGAATTGTTATTTAGAAACTATGACCTTAGTGATAACACAAAGCTGGAGCTTGCATGATAGATTTTTGCAAGACCATTAACTCCTTCATTGCAAATATCTTTTTGCAAAAATGTATATGGTGGCGTAGAGGTTGTGTGCGGGACTACGGCCCACTGGGTTGGAGGTTCAAATCCAGCAGCAAGGCTGGACCTCCTACTCCCACCACCAGAGGGCAGTGATGCCCCAAAAACAAAAAAAAATGCATGTGGTGACTATACATGAAACTCAACAGATAAAATGCGCAGGAACCAATTAAACAGCATCTGTAGGGAGAGACGTAGTGAAGTTCAATATCAGCAGCCCAACCAAACAAGGTCATCGTGTGATTATGAATGCAGATCATCCATTGCTGATATGTAAGTTCAGGTTGAAGGTGAAGAAAAAACAATTCCACGAGCCAAAATATGATCTTCAGTATATCTCCTCTAAATTTAGAGACAATCTCAAGAACAGATTTGACATACTGAGCATTAATGACAGAAGACCTACTGGCTGTGGAATGATATCAAAAACGTCACATGTGAAGAAAGCTAACGGTCATTAAAAATACAGGAAAGAGAACATAGAACAAAGTGATTGTCAGAAGAGACTCTAAAACTTGCTCTTACGTAAAGCAAATGGATAAAATGATGAAGTAAAAGACCTACCATATATGCTTGTGTATAAACTGAGTTTTTCAGCACATTTTAAATGCAGTTTTTGTGGTAAAATTAGGTGCCTTGGCTGATATTCAGGTCTACTTATACTCGAGTATATGTGGTATGTAGAAAATTATAAAGGGCAACTGTGGTAGTTACATAATCTGGTGTCAATTTGAGAATTAAGAGTGAAAGGGTGGAGTCTAGGCGGTCAATAAGGATATAGCCAATGAGACCTCTGTGTGCACATGGCCTTCTCTGAAGGTTCGTGGGACTCCTATCTTTCCTCCTTGGATGCAGGAGATACACTCTTTCTCAGTTCATACCCTGAGAGACATCCCTGAGGAGAAGCCACCTGCACTTACTCTGATCCAGCCCTGGGGACTGGAGAAGCCACATGGAGACCCCTGCCAGCATTGAAATGCTTTCAATGTACTGGATCCACAAGCCTTTCCATCACTGGTCTGTAATCTCCTAGCATTCAGTGTCATTGCATGTGTTTCATGAGTCTGACGAGGACTTTACAGATTGGTTTCAGACATAGGAGCTTATATCAGACTTATGGGCTTAATCTGGAATTGGCTGGGATGTACTCTCAATATTCAAATTCTCTTGTATATAAATCTCTTTCCTATATGCATATGAGTGTCTTCCTGGATTTGCTTTTCTAGTCAATCCAGACGAACACAGCAACTCTAGAACAAAAAGTATTATAATAAAATGTTCAAAGTCAAGGAGTTGGAAAGCTGAAAAGGGAGAACACACAGCATATCTCAGCTGAAATAATTGAAGAGGAAAATTTCAAATCTTGAGTTGTAATATTGAAGGATTCCACAGACAAAACATTGGATGATACAGGAAGCATCTAAAGAAGATGGTAGTAGCTGAGCCCTGGTGGCGTAAGTGGTTGAGTGCGAGACTGCGGCCCATGGGCTTGGCGGTTCAAATCCAGTGGCGGCTCTTAGGAGCAGCACTGGGTAGCGCCCATGACCACCAGCGGCAGTGATGCAAAAAAAAAGAAGAAGATGGTAGTAATACATAGAATCACTGTATTAAAAAGAATTGGTTGATAGTTACCCATTTCACTATGAAGCATATAATCAAGAACCAGTAGTATTTAACAAAGAAGTCCAAGGTCCAGTGAAGGCATTAGCCAAAAATGTGTCTCCAGTAATTGATGGAACACTTATTGAAATGTTTCAACAAACTGATGAAGCACTGGTGAAGCACTTAAGTATTCATTAATGTACCTGGCCAACCAACGAAAACAGATCCATATTTGTGCCCATTCTAAGGAAATGCAACTCCACAGAATGCGAGCATTATCAAAGAATATCATTAATATTTGCAAACAATATACTGTGGGAGATCCTTCAGAAACTGATATAACAGTGCATCAACAGGGAGCTGCCAGAAATGCAAGCCAGAGTCAGAGGAGGGGCATCCTTGGGATCTCATGGATGTCAGAGGGGTCGTGATTGAAAGTATAGAGTAACAGAAAGATGTTTACTTGCACTTTAGTATGTATGCAAAGGCATTTGACTGTACGGATAGCAACGAGCTGCGGTTACCATTGTGAAGAATGGAAATTCCAGAACACTTTGTTATGATCGTGCAGAACCCGTACATGGACCAAGAGGCACTGTTTGAGCAGAATAAGAGACTATTGCATGGTCTAAAATCAGGAAAGGTGTGCATCAGCGTTGCATCCTCTCACAATCCTTACTCAATCTGCATGCTGAGCAAGTCATCTGAGAAGCTGCATTAAATGAAGACAAGCTGGGCATCAGGCCTGGAGGAAAACTTACTCATCACTTTTGATATGCAGATGGCACAATCTTGCTTGCTGAAAGCAAGGCAGACTTACGCGCTTGTTGATGAAGATGGAAGATTACAGGATTTGTTATGGATTGCGACTCAACAGAAAGAAAACAAAAATCCTCACAATGGACCAATATGCATCCATCATAAAAAAGGGAGAAAAGATTGACGGACGTCATCATGGATTTCATTTTACTTGGATCAACACTTAGGTTAAGTCAAAAAAAATCAAACAATAATGGAACTGGACTTTACCTTAAACTTACCTGTGGCAGATTTAGGGAACTGAAATCATCCTTTGATAATACTGGAATACCTTCATATGAGAATAAGTAGGTGACTGTTAGTCTAAGGATATGGAGTTGGAGTGTGTTGGGCTTTGATTCAGATATCTTACTTTGACACTGTACAGTGAAAAGCAGCTCGAGGTCATCATATATTTGCTTTTTGTCTACTTTATTTACTTTTTAATGGCATGTCTTAGTCTAGCACATATGGTTCTGCCTTTGTGAATGAGCGTTATGGCAAGTTTCGCCCTATCTCTCCCCCTCACTGAAGAAATGGTTTCTATAGCCAAGTGTGGTCAGGAAAGATGACACCCAACTCTCAGAAAGAATAGCACGTAAGGTCTACATGGCCTGTCTTCAAATAAGCAGTCATCTAAGTAAGGCAACTTAGCCAAGTCCAAATAGAAGAAACGCTCCAGCCTTTGTGATCCAAGGATTGTAATCAATAAAATCCAAGACTGGAGGAGGAAGCAGAAGTAGAGCGTAAACTCTGACCACCAAATTCGCCGAAGACTGTGGTTGACAATGGAAGCCCAAAATTCATTTGGAAAGTCCCCACTGGGAATAAGCCCCTGGTGGATCCCCTCTGACCATTGACTAAGGACATGAACAGCCTTTCTATCAGAGTGCATTGGAACAGGGACTGTAGATGTCATTTGGTTAAAATTTAACAACTTATCATTTGTTCTCCCTTTTGAAACATTTTGTTTTTTCCTTAACAGTTTTACTGACATGTAATTTACATGTCAGACAACTCAATAGTTCACTCGCAACAAGAAGAATTGTACAATCGTCACCACAATCAGTTTTAAAACATCTTCTTTATTCTTATATTCACTGTTCTTAGCTCCTCATTTCCCCTCAACTTCCCCTGCCATACCCTCAAGGAACCATAAATTCAGTTCCTGTTTCTATAGATTTCCCTCTCCTGGATATCATATACAGAAAAAAAATTAAACAAACAAAAACTAATCATAAATAACAAAGTAAAGCAGATAAAAGTCTCAATTGACAAGAAAGCAGAAAATACTAAAAACTAAAATAAATGTAAATGAATCAGAAAGAAGGTCATATGATAGGGTACTGATTGCATCTATAATGAGCCACTTTCCAATGCATTCTACAAGCTAACAACTGCAACTTTGGCCCGTTTTAAATTCATTCTAGTTTTTATTATTTTAGTATTTATTATTTTCCAACTAAGGTTTTAAAATTTTATATTTTGTGATTATTGAGTTTTTTTCTGTTCACTTTCTTCTTTTTTGTATTATTTTTCTTTATATTAAGTGTAGGAGAGGCAAAAATATAGAGAAATCATCCAGAAACTAGATTAATAGTTTCTTGGAATTATGGTAGGGGAGGTTGATGGGAAGTGGGAAGTTAATAACAAAGAGTATAAAAAAGAGTGGTCTAAAAATTGATTGTGGTGATGATTGCAAAACTTTTTAAGATGTTTAAACTATTGAATTATATGATACATTAATTATATGCCAATAAAATTGTTTAAAATCAAGCAATGTATTACATTGGGCAAATCTGCTATTGAAGATATCTATAAGGAGGAAAGATATCATTTGAGGGTAAAGGTGAGCCAGACCCAAGCCAGGATATTTTTAATCACCTCATATACATGTGAAAGTTGGACCAGGGCTAAGGAAGGTCACAGGAAAACTTCTGCATTTGAATGACGGTGCTGGAGTGGAATATTGAAAGCACCACAGATTTCCAGAAGAACAAACCAATCTATCTTGGAAGAAGTACAACGGAGTCCTTCTCAGGACTATTCTAGGATGACGACTCTCGATCTCAAGTATGTTGGCCATATTATTGGGATAGACCCATCCCTGGAGAAGAGGGTACGTGGAAAAGAGGAAGACCCTCAATGAAATTAATTGACACATTGATTGTGATAAGAGTTGTATGAGCTCCCAATAATAGGATTTTTTACATGAATTAATTGACACAGTGGCTGCAGAGGTGAGCTCAGACCTAGCACAGTGTGAGGATGGTGCAGGACCAGGCGGTGTTTCGTTTTACCGCGCACAGGATCTTTCTGAGAGGGAAGTGAGTGGGCGGCATTCAACATCAACAGTAAAGGGCCAGAAGTGGAGGCCCTCAATACAGGAAATTCCTTAAGAACATCATTATGGAAAAAAAAAAAGAGAGAATATCATTGTGGAACAATGGCTCAGCAAATGCAAACACAACTAGCTTCTTCCCTAATGTGGCAGAAGTATCAAGCTCAGAGGAATGGGCTCGCTCCTGGGGTGAAAGGTGCACAAACCTTCCTGAAATTTACCGTCTGTAAGGTGGGTGTCTGGTACGTAAGCTCACTCACCGCCGAGTCTAGGCTAACTCAGAGCAAGCCCCCTCTGGGTTTCCGAGGTCGTAACACTTTGCGGGAGTAGAAAGCCCAGTCTTTCTCTCAAGGAGCTTCTGGTGGTTTGGGACTGTCCACTGCAAGAATTGTCGTCCACCGCGTGACTACTGCACCTCTTAGGCCCTCACAAGTGAGCACCGTCATCGTGGTGGTCGCTAGGCCAGCTTTTGACATTCATTGGGAGCCCACAAGAACGCATATCCCTGGAGGTCCCATTCCTGCAGAGAACTGTATTCAAAGCAAAACAGCCCACATGGAGAACAAATCACAAGTAACGAATATTTTTATTTGTTTTTAAAGATCTCGAGAATTGCTGCTATTGGAAACGCATCGGTCATACCACCCCACAAAACCCAAAACTGAATTACACCTTTCTCTTCTGCTCTCACCCTCAAAGCCTGCTACTCAGAAATGGCTTCTTCCTCTCTGACGCCAATTCTTCTTCTAAGTAACAGCTTCCCTCTAACTGAAACCCTTTTGGCAGAGCCGTGGGTGGAGCACATGGCTGAGTGTTCAACCGCTAGGCAACAGGCTCAAGCCCTCCGCTGGTCCATCTGAAAAGACGATTTTCCTTAATGACACCCCTCTCACCACCACCCCCCCCCCCCCCCCCCCCCCCACACACACACACGGGCGCACAAACCTGCTGGCACACACCGAGTCCCTGTAGGTACTTTCAACTTCACGTCCACGGGTTTCTTTCTTAAACCGCCGGCTTGAAAAGCAGTCACATGATCCTTCTTTTCCTAAATGCGTGCTAGAATTGATCGTGCGTTTACCACTGAGTCTTCTGATTTGTCTCATTTGTTCAGGGCAAGGTAGCAGACAAAATGAAAACCGGTTGGGTTTTTAATGCGTTCTTTTTTCTTTTTCGGTTCAGCGGAGGGCCCTGCGGAGACGGCGGAGTACGGCTGCCTGGGCTGTGTGCACCCCCTATCACCCGACAGCCCCGCTCTGGAACCCATTCTGCAGCACGCCATCCAGCACTTCAACAACAAGACCGAGCGCCCCTACCTCTTTGCTCTCCACAAAGTAAAGGGAGCCGAAAGACAGGTTTGTACTTTGATCATTTTTCCCTACAGGGTGGTTCACATTTGTTGCATCTTTATGTTTCCGGCCTCATGAACTTCACTACAGCATTCCCCGCAGGAATGTGTATCATTAGACGACGGGTGGTGAAAAGTTCTATGTTCTATTTACTTTGTATGATTGGCCTCGGTGGTGAGAAGGAGACTGCAATGCTGAAAGGTATTCTGGGTCCAAAATGGCTAGCCACACCAATTTCTCTGAAGTCCATTCTGAATGAATGACTAGTAAGCAATTGCAGGTTTTTCCTAGAGTCAATGAAATGGAAAAGTCTTCCGGCCTTAAGATTTTAAGAAAATCGTATCATCCCCTACCTGTGCTAAATCAATCATAATCCCAAATGTTAGCCATATCTCTATAAAAGTGTGCAAGCCTGCCTGGGTAGCTTCTCATTTTCCATGCCTCTGTCATGAAACCACCACACGTCTGTAGTCCGTGGTGGATGTGGTGGCTACGTGACACTCGCTGAACGGCATGTCACTGGCATTTCCAGCACCAGCAGGATCACTTCAGGGATTGAATTGTGTCTCCCCTAAAAATATGGGTCAGGTTGACTGGGCCTGGATTCTCAGTGGTTTGGCAGTTATATAATGATGTAATGACACCCCCACCACCCATGATGTGACCTGCTGTGCTCAGGCTATCCGCTGATATGGGATTAGGGTGAGATGCAATGCCCTTACACAGCCCCCATAGGAGGTCATGGATGTTTCCCTGGAGTGTGGGCAGCATTCATTTATGTGACAGAAGATTAAAACAGAGAAGAGAGGGAGCCAAAGAAGGACCCAACTACCACCAAGTATCAGAAGAAGGCCAGCCTCCTATAAAGACATCACAGGTTCGATAGGTGCAGTTGTACAGTGGCAATTATTAATTATTAAAGTTACAGAGAGCATGAGAAATAGAAATAATAAGTCAGACACATTTCATGGCAGCATGCTCACCTCAACCCCACTTGGTGGTCCATATGGAGAGAGAGAGTGAGGGGAAGGGATTAGGGAGGAGAGGAAGAGGGGACAAGGGCCTCGGATGCGAGTGGGAGTGGGGTTGGGAGAGAGAGAACAGAGAGCTTCGTTATTCTTCCCAAGTCTTATATACCCTTTGGAGCCATGCAAGGCCCCTAATTACAGGTAATGACTCACATCACAGGAAAGGGTTGTGCTATAGATACATGTTATAGGAGAGGGAGGTATCAGGGTTCCATGTGACAAGTGTAGACTCCATAGTCCTGGGCTATACAGATTAAACTAGTAGAGATCATTAACAATAGCCCGTGAATCCTGTCCACCTTGCTTAGCATACTTCAGAGGAAGCAACCATTGGCCTAACAGTAGGGGGGTAGCCCTCTCTATTGTGTGAAGCTCAAAGGCCTGATATCTTGAGCCTTTAGGAAGAATATCTAACTTCTGACTTCCACACCAGATACTGGCAACTGGTTACTCACATTTGCTTAATATTTTGGAGCATATATAATTGTGGAAAAGTCCTGTCTTCATTCCACAACCCAGGAAGAAGAGCCAGGACCAAAATGCCTTCTTTAGACCCAGGGTTCCCACATTGAAATCCTTCTAGACCCAGGGGAAGAATAATCCCAAGACATCAGTGGATGCTGGGACCACAATGTTGAAAAGAAGTAAGATCCGATGGTGAATGCACTGCATGCTAAGCTCTAGCCTCCTGAACACTAGAGAACCCATTTATTTTGTTAAACCCACCCACTTGTGGTATTTCTGTTATAGCAGCACTAGACATGTATGGCAGTCACCCAAAGTAGACACTTACCAGCAGAGCTTCCAAACTAACACAGATTAGGAAGAAGAATTTGGCATTCTACTTCTAAAAACATCGGCCAGTGGACATTTCACGAGTAATACCAGAAGAGGAGCTCCCTCACGTTAGGAGGCACTGAAAATGCAGCTGGGGAAAATGTGCCTCCTCACAGCAGAGTCCCTCTTCAGGATGTGACTGACGCAATTTGCTTCATTTGCTGACGTGACATGACTCGAAATGAAAAGAAACAGCAATACATATCCATGAATAATCAGAATGTGAGATATACAAAGTACAAAATCTAGGAAAATTGAAAGTGGTTGAAATGGAAATGGAATGCATAAAGGTTTGTGTCCTAGATATCATTGAATTGAAATGGACTGGTATTGGCCAGTTTTCATCAGACAAGCTGATGGTCTACTATGGTGAGAATCCAGATAGAAGAGAAAAGGCATTTAAAAGAGCGTTTCAAGATCTACTCTGAAGTCCCATGCTGTCACACATTCTCTAATGTGAGGCATCCTATACCTTTAAGGAAGAACACATCCAGCTCTTCTTTCTTGGTGATACTAAGCTCCCTCTTATTTCTGTTCCCTTTTAAAATCTCTTTTATATTTCAAAAGAAATTGATGATCCAACCTCATCCTGCCTCATTAACTTGGCTGCCTCTACTCCTCTCTTATTAATATCATAGAAGTTGAAATTTAAAACCCACAGGATAATCACATCAGATCACATAGTCGAGGATAAGTATGTAATGCTGATCCTCTAGCCAAGTTGACACACATTTTGGGGGCATTCAATTCAATTCATAGCACTTGGAGTTACCATCACCACCCATGGAAGTACCCATCAAAAATTAAATGACATAGCGCACTGGGAATATCTGCTTCAAAAGGCCTCTTGAAAGTGTTAAAAAGCAGGCTGAGTCCCGGTGGCGTAGTGGTTGTGCGCGGGACTGTGGCCCACTGGGATGGAGGTTTAATTCCAGCAGTGGGGCTGGGCCTCTTACTCTTACCACCAGAGAGCAGTGATGCTCCCCTCCCCCCAAAAAAAGTGTTAAAAAGCAAAGATGCCACTTTAAGGCCTAAGTCCTCTTAACCAAAGCAGTGGTTCTCAAGCTGCCTCATGCTGCGACTCTCTGATACAGTTCCTCATATTGTGGTGACCTCAACCATAAAATTATTTTCGTTGCTACTTGATAACTGCAATTTTGCTACAGTTATGAATCATAATATAAATATCTGATAGGCAGGATATATTTCATTGTTACAAATTGGACATCGTTAAAGCATAGTGAGAAATCACAAAAAATTTATAATTATAGATTGTGAACTATTTATTTCTAATGCTAAATAAATGAAATTTTTTCTTGAAGCATGGTGTAGCATGGGTAACAGCTTTACCGTAACAGCAAATGGTTTTGCTACATTTTGTACATATACATAAAAAGCCAACGTCAGTGAGAAGGTTGAGCTAGCTTCTTTCTGTCAGCGTATCTGCATATCTGTCTGGAGACAAAGGAGCGGGGTCTCGGTACTAAGACCATTGGAAATAATGTTTTCTGACGATCTTAGGCGATTCGTGTGAAAGGGTCGTTCGACCCCCGTAGGGATCATGACCCACAGGTTGTGAACTGCTGCTTTACAAGATCGTAGAGTCAGACTGAACTACATAGCTGTGAAGTGTTTTGTGAGAACCACAGCCGTAGTATTTTCAATCGCTTCATCTGCGTGTGAGAACTCACCAGTGAGTAGGGAAGATCCCACCAGCACTGATGCCTTTGTGAAGTTATTAAAGAATAACAAATGTACAGTGGACTGCCAAGAGAATGTACACATCCATCTTGGAAAGATTAAGGCCAGAATGCTTCATGCAAATGAGGATGGCAAGATCTTGTGTCCTTTGGAAATGTCACCGGAAGGGATCAGTCCCTGGGGAAGCACATCATGCTCAGTCGAGGAGAGGGTCCGTGATGAAGAGGAGGCTCTCAGTCAGATGGAGTGACACAGTGACTGCAGCGATGGGCTTCAACATGCCGGTGACTGGGAGAATGGTACAGGACTGGCGAGCCTTCATTCTGCTGCACCTAGAGTTGCTCTGAAGAGGAGCTAACTGAATGTCACCTAACAGCAGCAACAACCACGTCATCGAAGAAGGAATCCCTGGGCAGTAGAAAGAGTTAAGCTCGACACTAAGTAACAACATCATACGTTGGCAGGTCAGACCCATGCAGGCATGCCATAGAAGACAGGCCTAGTGAGCATAAACAAGCAGCCATCCAGCTCAGGAGCAACAAAACCCACCAGAAAAGAAGCTCACTTGCCTGTGCGATCATGAGGTGCTGAAACAACCAGGCATCAGGCATCAAAGAACAAAAATCAAAATCAAAAGACCAATGGACTCCTGATACGATCGCTGAAGACCAATGGATACAGAGGCAAACAGAGTAGAAGAAACGATGGTGCCCAGCTACCAAATGATTGAATGTCTGGAGTCTCAAAGACTTGAAGATAAGCGAATCACCATTCAGCGCAGAAACAGCAAAGCCCACGTGGAAGAAGCACACCATCCTGTGTGATCAAGAGGGGCCGAAGGGAGCAGGATCGAGCATCAAAGAACAAGAATCACATCATTACGAATGAGGGGGAGAGCAGGGTGGGGACCTAAGGCCCACTGGTGGGTAATTGATCACCCCTTTACAGGGGAGCCACGGGGAGGAGACAGACCAGTCAAGGGACAGCTGGGCAGTGATGATGCACACAAGTTTCCTCTAGTTCCTGAAGTCTTCTTCCCCACCAACCATCATGGTCCCAACTCGACCTTACAAATCCAGATGGACTGGAGAAGGTACACTGGTGGAGAGGAGAGTTGGAGATATGGGGAAACCAGGATGGGTGAGCTCCTTTGGGCAAGTGGTTATATTGGAGCTACTGGAAGGATTGAGAGAGGGTGGGGTGGAGAGACGGAACCAACTGCAAGGATGTACACATAAGCTCCTATTTGAAGGATGGGCATCAGGGGAGTGGGTTGGGGGAGAGGTCGGGCAGTGTAAGATATGACAGAACAAGAATAATTTATAAAGTATTGAGGGTTGGTTGGAAGGAGAGAGCAGGGGAAGAGGGGAAGGGATGGAAAAGCCGATACTAGGGGCTCAAGGAAAAAGGCAGATGATTGCAGAATGAGAATAGCAGCGGACATGTGAAGGTGCCTGGCACAGTATGTTTATTAATGAATAGTGAAAAACTATGTATCAGCCCCCAGAAAAATGATTTAATAGAAGAAGAAGACAGGCCTAAGGATCTGCTTCTGAAAGGTCAGTTTTAACAACGCATCTGTCCAATGAGAATAGCGTTAAATAAAAAAGTAAATACTTTGAAACCTGGTCTTTTACTGGCTCAGTTCCCTAAGTCCTCATTGACAGTTGACTGAGTCTGTTGGATTTCAGCCTCTAATTTTGAGTGATTCACTTTGGTGAGTAACATTCTCTGCATTTAATAACCCTTCCAACTTACTCATTCAGGATGCATTTTCTACTCTATTATATCCATTCATTGCGATCAGGATGGGTCCAGTCCAGAATAAAGTGGAAGAAATCTCCCTCCCTGCATCTGGAAACTCAAGAACCTACTAATACAGGGCACCCCAACTCCTAAATTTTCTTTCTTTTTTTCTTTTTTGGACATCATTGCCCTCTGGTGGTGGGAGTAGGAGGTCCAGTCTTGTTGCTGGATTTGAACCTCCAACTCAGTGGGCCGCAGTCCCGCGCCTAACCACTACGCCTCCGGGGCTCAGCCCACTCCTAAATTTTCTTAATCCCTCCTGGAGAGCAATATTAATATCCCACAGAACTCTATAGAACAGATGCACTGAGCAGTCTAGAGGAGAAGTTGCTAGATCTCACTTAAGGAAGTACAATAATTCCATCTGTTACTCTTTTTATTTCAGGTGTGTAGTGTGTGTGTGTGTGTGTGTGTGTAAGGTTGTGAGAGTCTCAAGGTGCTGAAATGCATTTAGTATTAACTTTTGCCTTTAGCAATCCTATCAGACACAGTAGAATTGCCCTTCTGGGTTTCCAAGATTGAAATATTTGCCTCTTGGAGAGGTTGGTAATTAGAGCCTAACTCAAAACCCACTATGCTACCAGGGGTCCTAATAATATTTATTGAGTACTTATTATATGATGGGTAGTGTCCTAAGTTCATCATAACTTGGTTGTTTATTTCTCTGCGAGTTATGTTTAAAGTTTCTTTAAATAACAATCCAAAAATTGTTTCAGGTGGTGGCTGGATGGAACTTTGAAATCACCTACTCAATTGTGCAAACTAACTGTTCCAAGGAGAAATTTCTATTCTTAACTCCTGAGTGCACATCCCTTTTGAATGGAGTAAGTACACAAAAATCTCATGACTACACATTTAGCATTTTGCTTAGGGATGGGAGCTATCAACCTGTATGGGAAGACTCCATCACTAAAATCTTGGATGGCATTTGACAGTTCATCTGCACTTGCGCTTGCCAGCCCTGAATTTCCCTTTACTGTTCAGGCCATTTATTGGCTCACCAAAGAATCTGCACAGCCTGCAACAATGAGCATTTACACAGTACAGCCCACTTCCAGAGGTCTTTTTTAAAAATAACAGTGATTGTAGGCATTCATGTTTTATTGCAAATTTGATTGGGGTGTTCCTAGAATTTATTAGGATATGTAATAGTTGCCCTTGGTTTCTGAGGAGCATTCTTTGTCTTGTGAAGGAAGCTGAGTGGCTTTCTTGCTCTTTAAAGACTTTATTTTATTGTTCTGTTGTTTTAGTAAGGAGTGAGTACTGAATTGAGCAGGCACTTTTAGATAGTTCTATTGAACTACCAATCATTTCATGCATATGTTGTTCTGATAACTTTCCCAATGTAAACTTTAGATTCGGAGATTAAGTCCTATCTGTTAAATATTGATTAGTCTTCTAAAATGCATTTGGACTCTATCCCTAGTTTATTTCAGATTTCTACATCTAAATATGAAAATAGTCTACAATTTTTTGAATACTGTCTTCTCTGATTTTGGCACCAGATTCTAATTTTTATCCAATGAATTCATTGCATGCCCTTATTTCCTATATTCAGAAACAATTTATATGAAAATTGTATGTTACTTTAATTTTTAATAATTACAGTAGTTACCTGTGCACATCAGAAAGTGAATCAATGCAAACATGGGTTAAATTTTAGCATCCTAGCTGAGGCCTGGTGGTGCAGTGGTTGTGTGCATGGCTGGGGCCCATAGGGTTGATAGTTCAAATCCAGCATCAGCTCTCCAGGAGCAAGACTGGGCTTCCTACTCCCACCAGGGCAGTGATGCGAGAAAAAAAAATTAGCATCTTATCATTTGTTTTCCATTTTGATCGATTTTTAATTTGTTCAGTTTTTATTAGTTCCTGCTTTCTTTTGGATTGGAACCTTTGTGTGTTTGACTTTATTATTGCTTACATTATTATTGTTGGTGGGGAAGGTGTATGAATTTATTTCTATGAGACCTAAGATAGACAAATGTATAGAGACAGTAACTAGACTACTAGTTTCTTAGGACTACAATCAGGGAAGGTTGAGGGGGAATCGTGACCTAGTAGCAATGAGAACAAAAATGAAGAAAATGCTCTAAAATTGATTGTGGTAATGACTGCACATTAAAAATATATATTCAAACTACTGAGTTACTTAGTGCATTAATTACATGTCAATAAAACTTCTAACATTAATATTTATCGGCTGAGCCCCAGTGGCGTAGTGGTTGTGCGCGAGACTGCGGCCCACTGGGATGGAAGTTCGAGTCCAGCTCCATGGAGCAAAGGCTGGGCCTCCTACTCCCACCACCTGAGGGCAGTGATGCCCCCCCCCCCCCAAAAAAAAATAAATATTTATCTGCAAAAGCTGTTAAGCTATTTTATGGTTTGTTATATGAAGCAAAAAGTGAAATGGAAGTTAAGAGTAATGTCAAAAAACAAAACAAAACAAACAAAAATAAAAAAACAAAAAAATTTAAAAAATAAAGTAAAACAAAACAAACAAACAAAAAAGAGTAACATCAGCTTTTCGTTCCCTTCTTCAGCCCTTTGTCAATTCAAGTTTTGTTGCTGTTCAGTCTGTTGTGGTCATTTATAGCTTTTCAGAAAAGCAACCATCTGGGGGATAATTAAAACTAGTATACACCTTTTTATAACATTTAAAAATATATGTTTCTCTATAACCTTTGGTATATTGCTATTTTTGTTTACTTAATTTATCCTTATCCCCAAAATTATCATTTAGATTTATTTACTAATGCAAGTTTTTTTTCTAATTTTTCTTTTATCTTTATTGTTTACTTATTGTTGTTTTCCATAGCTTTTCCCCCTAACTTATTGAAATAGGCCCCTGGGTTTTGTTTGGGGTCTAGTCCTTTTTGGGGCTCAGGCTCACATTGTAAAGTGTGACAGCATGCACCAGCATGGATGAACACTGATGCTATTTGAGAGGCGCAGAAAGGAGTTAGAGTTCAGTCAGGAATGAAAAGACAAAAAAGGCTTTATCGAGGCAAGGAAAAAGTCCTGGGAAGGGAGAGCAGAGAGCAGGAATGTTTACGATCTCAGGCAGGTTCCATATCCCAATGAGTGAGGTTAGGGAAGTCGCAGCTTGTCGGGGAGGCAGTCAGATAAATAGGGCTCGAGTCAAGGAAGCACATGTTGACAAGAGGAAGGGGGCTGTTCTCATTGCTGCAGCTGCAGGGTCTTGAGTCAGCATGTGGACAGTGGGAAGTCATCTTGTTGTTCGCAAACTTGCGCCCTGGAGTGTTGGGAAAGGGGCTACCCAAATCCGGCCTGAAGAGAGAAATTGTTTCCTGGGGTGCTGGGCAAAGGGTTACCTAGTCCAATAGGTCACCCATCTCCCTGAGCGGCTGGGAAGTGGGGGCAGCCCGGTGCGGACTGGTCCCAAACACTGCTGTAGCAGTAATTTGTGAACTTGTGATGTGTGCTGATTTTGTTTTACATTTTTTCCTTAGTCAAGGAAAATCCCAACTAGAGAATTATCTTTACATTTTCGAAAAGGAGCCTTGATGGCAGAGTGGTTACAGACTGTGATCTACTAGGCCAGCAGTTTGAAGCCACCCGGTGCTCCACAGGACAAAGATGAGGCTTTCTATCACGAAAGAGAGACCACAGAAACCCACAGGGGCAGTTCTGCCCTGTCCCATAGGTTCACTGTGAGTTAGAATTGATGCTATAGACTTTGGTTGGGGCTGAGCCCCAGTGGCATAGTGCTTGTGTGCGGGACTGCGGCCCACAGGGTTGGCGGTTCAAATCCAGCAGCAGCTCTCTAAGAGCAAGACTGGGCTTCCTACTCCCACCAGGGCAGTGATGCCCCCCCCCCCAAAAAAAAGAAAGTATTTGGGTTCTTTATAGGAATTGATATGTTGAAGAGGCCATGGTGGCAGAGTGAGAAAGGGTAGACTCAACAACAATGGGTTTGATTGCAATTAAAAAAAAACTCTATTTACTTACATCTCCTTTATCCTTAAAACCTCCTCTGACCTTAGTTATTTTTGTTTTGTTTTGTTTCTTTTTTGGGGGCATCACTGCTCTCCGGTGGTGGGAGTAGGAGGCCCAGCCCCACTGCTGGAATTGAACCTCCGTTCCAGTGGGCTGTTGTCCCTCGCACAACCACTACGCCACCGGGGCTCAGCCCGACCTTAGTTATTTTTTATCCATTTGGCTGGTCTGAGATTTATAGTAGTTATATAAAGTTTCCCAATCAAAAATATTTCTGCCTGTTTCCCATCATATATTTAATTTTTACATATTTTGATTCCATGCCTTATAGATTGTACCTTTTAAAAATGAAGTTACATTTTTACTACTTTTATAGTTTTGTAACCTTAAATCTTACTTTATATGATATTAATGGGACTCTAGTTTCTTTATATGGTATATATTTAGTTTATTCAAACTTTTAAAATCTTTTCTTCATAAGCTTCTAAATTTTTTATTGTAAAATATCTTTCCTGGTCCTATAAATTCCTCTCCATTTTAATTTAGTTCTGAAAGCCTCTATCTTTCTCTAAGGCAATTTTATCCATTTATTTGTGTGGCAATTATTTCCATTCTAACTATTCTCGTCATTTTATTTTATGCTTTCCTGGGTGCTTCGTTTTCTTTTATTGTTATTGATGCTATTACACAATTGGTCTTATTTGCAATGAGAGCATGTTTCTTTCCTTTTTTCCTATGTAACGTTTGCAAAGTAAATATCTTACTTTTCATTCTACTAGTTGTCTACGTTTAAACTTTTCCAAAACATTTTTTAATATTTTTAAATTATGCATTTATTTTCAAAAATTAGGATATGGCTGAGTGCAGAGATTTCGCGTACATGGATCCTCAGTTAAGAATCTCTTCCTTCACACAGAACTGTGACATGTATCCAGGTAGGTGCCCACATGCGGGCGTTTCCACAGGGGGAGGCTTACAGGGATCCTTACAGGGAACATGCTCACCCAATGTGCTGTGCCAATGACCAGAAGGGAACACACTAACAGAAGGTGAAATGGGTAAAGTTGGCCTCCAATAGGAAGCCAGATGGTCAGCTTTGGTAATAAAATGTGCTGTAGTCAAGGAGCATAAGTTGACAGACCTGTATTTCGTTTTTACCCACCCAGAATAAAACCTTTTCTTTTTTTTTTTTTTTCAGAATGAAACTTTTTCCATAAGAGTTTTGCTTAATTTTTCTACATGTAACACAACAGGGGGTGGGGAAGATATTGTGTGAGCTTAGGGTCAAATCACTATTTCTTGTAATGAGAGCTGGCTTATCTCATCCTTAGACAGGTGTTGTGCACTGCCACAAAGAACTATTCCTGCCACTGGTTGTTGATCGCAGCCACTGAACTCAGAATGTTCCCTCTTGGGAGTCAAGCCTTTAAGTGAAACATTGCTCTTTACATCATTTCCACCCCACCCCCAAAGTGCAAACACTCAGAGTGGTAGAATCACTAACAGCTTTCACTTGAATACCTTTTCCCAAATCCATTGAACTTGGGAGGAGAGGGAAGTGGAAGCAGGATGGAGAAGGTCATCTCTCACCCTCATTCATCCTAGGGTTGCCACTTAGTGCTCTAAGCCGCGGAAGCTGTGGCCTGTAGGAGAGAGGCCAAGCTAAGCTGTTCTTCCGGTGTACATAATGACTGAAAATAAATTCCATATTTTTAGGAGAACTTGTACCACCACCTCCCAAGAGTTGCCCAGGCTGCCCCATGGAGGTTGATGCCAACAGCCTGGACCTAAAAGAGGCGTTAAATCATTCCATCACAAAGCTTAATTCGCAGCATAACAAAACGAACTACTTCAAGATTGAGCATGTGAAAAAGGCAACAGTACAGGTCTGTAAATTATACCACAAAATGCACAAAATTTTTTTCTTAAATCATTCTATTGGGCCTTATACAACTCATCACAATCCATCCATCCATACATTGTGTCAAACACATTTGTACATTTGTTTCCATCATCATTGTCAAAACAGTTTCTTTCTACTTGAACCCTTGTTATCAGCTCTTCATTTTCCCCCTCCCTCTCCAAGCCCCTCCCTCATGAATCCTTTATAATTTATAAATTATTATTATTTTGACCTATCATATACTGTTTGATGTCTCCCTTCACCCACTTTTCTGTTGTACACTCCCCAGGCAGGAGGTTATATGTAGATCATTGTAATTGGTTCCCCCTTCCTACCCCACCTTGTCTCCACCCTCCACTCACTTCTGGATCACCTGAAGAAGTCAATCAGACTCACCCAGCCCTTGTGACTGATTTAGAAGAATCCAAATCCCTTCCAACTCCAATATTCATGGGCAGACCACCGTTTCCCAAACTCCTCTTCTAGAGAATCAAAACTTATTTCTCCAAATACAAGCTGAACAAAATATTCAAAATAGTAAGCCAACCTGATTGTTATAATCAGAAGGAGGGAGAAATACTCCTTTTAAAGATGTTATACTTTTAGTCCTAAAATTAAACTTCTAAGAATTGAAAACAGATTTTTTTTAAAGTATTTCTAATGATATAGTATGCATGTTAGGCTTATTTGAATGGAACCCCAATTTACACTACTCTTTTGGGGGGCCTCACTGCCCTCTAGTGGTCATAGGAGCTACCCCAGCCTTGCTGCTGCTGGATTTGAACTGCCAAGCCAGTGAGCCGCAGTCCCACACTCAACCACTACGCCACTGGAGCTCAGCCCCCCACTTTTTTTTTTTTGAAAGCAAGAGTAAATAAGATTTTATTTAAAAGTTTTTATTTACATCAGTTTGGACCCATGGATCATTATCTTATTATTATTATTATTATTATAATGTTATTATATTTCTTCAAATTATCTCTGATTTGTCTATTAGAATCTTAAAAGTTAGGTCTTATGTACTTTTGAAATGTCCCCTTCATTTCTGAGATATTTCATATTTGCAGTCACTGCAGTATGTTCCATGATTACCTAGAACAGCAGAGCTCAACCTATGGGTGGTGACCCTTTTGGGGATCAAATAACCCTTTCACATGGGTTGCAAATTCATAGCAGAAGCAAAATTACAGTTATGAAGTAGCAACGAAAATAATTTCTTAGCTGGGGAGGTCACCACAACATAAGGAGCTATATTAAAGGGTCTTGGCATTAGGAAGTACGCTACTCTTACAATTTTCAGAAGCCCTGGCAGCGTGGTGGTTACACATTGAGCTGTAAGCCACAAGGTCAGCAGTTCAAATCCCCCAGCCACCCTGTGGGAGAAAGATGAGACTTTCTATTCCCATAAAGAGTTACAGTCTCAAATCCACAGGGGACAGTTCTACTTTGTCCTATAGGGTCACCATGGGTCAGAACTGACTGGATGGCAGTAAACTATAATTTACAATTTCTCCCTTTCTTTTTTTTTTACTCATTTAGGAAGTCTCTTTATTTTTAATAAGGTAGGGCGAGGCTCATATTTGCCCATGTATTACACCCCAGAGATTTGCTGTCATAGAGTCATTCATTCTCAATTGTGAATGCTCTTCTGAGCACTCACAGCCCTCCCTGTCATTTAATCACTGCTCTAGCATACTTGGCTGTAGTAATAAGGTAAGGATGCCAAAGAAGCATCAATAGCTGAAGGAAGCCAACACCCTTTCAGTAGCTAAATCATCTGAAATACTGGGAGAATTCCAAACTTATATTATAGAGATTAATTTCTACTGAGCACTTTGGCTCTTCACCCATAATCACTCAAGACAGCCTTAGAGGAAGCAACCAATTCACTGGGAATCAATTTTCTGAAGACCAAATCCAATCTCCAGCTGACCAATTTGCTGAATTGCTGAAGATTGATGTTATCAATGTTTGGCTTTGACGGTCTCATTTGGAAGAATATCCACAATAAGCTGATTCCCCACTGGAAATGCTGAATGCTCTTCCATCTTCACATGCGAGTTGACTGCAGTTTTGCTGTTCATTTGCCCTGCCCTTGCTTCTGCCCCAATGCTGCCAGTGTTTCTGCCCTGACTCGACTTGGATGAATAACGTCAAGGTGTTGGGGTGCACACTTGGGGATTTACTTTAGATAAAGTCCTAGAAATGTCGAGAAATGTGTATATTCTTAGGAATTGTAAGCAAATCACTAAGTGCCAAACAATTTATGTCAATTTGCATTTATGCAAACTGGCAGTGGACACTGGTTGATGATCACAATTTGCATTCTATTCTCACTAGCAGTAATTGAAGTTCAGGACCCAAACCCAAATCATGTCACTGTTTTTTAAAATCTTTTCTACTAGGAAGTATTCAAAATCCCCGGGAGAAAGACGGGGTTGTCTGCTTCAGTGACAACTCAGAAACTCACAGGGGCAGTTCTCCCCCGTCCTGCAGGGTCCCTTTGAGTTGACATCAACTCCTCAGCAGTGGATTTGGCGTAGGGACCCGGTAGCAAAGTAGTGCAAAAGAAAGTCGAAGCAGCGTTTCCTCCTTCTTGTGACTCCATTTTCTCCCCCGTGTTCCTCCAATCTTGCCTTTCTCTTCCCTGTTAACAACAGGAGATAGAGAAGACTGCAGTTTGCTTTTACAAAAATGTCTAACTTCATTACCTTGAAATTTCCCTTTTACGGTAATGGCCATCCTTGTGCATTATTTTTTAATAAATACTTAAAAATCACACACATATGCACACATACAAATTAAATACTAGAACAAAGTACTGAATAATTTGATTGAGAAGCTCAGTTACACTAATGGGAAATAACAATATATAATGACTGTAATTGCTGCTATAGTAAAAGTCATTTATTAATATAAAAAAATTAAGAGACAGGCTGAGCCTCGGTGGCATAGTGGTTGAGTGCCGGACTATGGCCCATTGGGTTGGCGGTTCAAATCCAGCAGCAGCTCTCCAGGAGCAAGGCTGGGCCTCCCATTCCCACACCAGAGGGCAGTGATGCCAAAAAACCCCACAAAAAGATTGAGACATAAGCTAGAAAACTCAAATGATTTTCCTAATCACATTAGTTACTTCATAGAGTTCCTACCATAAAACTGAACAGGGTTGCTTTACAGAAAATGTTTACAAAAATTTCCTTCCTACTTCTCTAAATTACATTTTAATCAACTTGGACCCTTAAATGACTATTGGTAGTTTCAGCTATTGAACAATAAAGTTCAGGAAAAGATATAAATAAACATTATAACCAAGTTTCATCTCCTTCTCCTCTTTCATGTAATTACATTGGGGAAATGAAATGAGAACCAATGCCAGGCCCATCATTTACAACCTGGAATTCTGGAATGATGTGGCTGTCATGCTAAGACACTGGAGGACTAGTGCATTCAGAATGGGTGTATAGAAAGACAGATAGATGATAATTAGAAAAATGAGAAGAAGAGTGCTGCTGTCAAATCAATTCCAAATGTTAAAAAAATTGTACTTTTCTTGTATAACTTTCATGTGGAGAGTCTAACATCAAAATTTCAAAATCCCTCCTAAGAATCCATTTATTGGCTGAGCCCTGGTGGCCTAGTGGTTGTGTGCGTGACTGCAGCCCACAGGGTTGGCGGTTTGAATCCAGCAGCAGCTCTCTGAGAGCAAGGCTGGGCTTCCTACTCCCACCAGGGCAGCGATGCCACACACACAAAAAAGAATCCATTGATGATACGCATATTAATCCTGTGCCCCCTGTACCCTCCTCGCTGTTGCAGGTGGTGGCTGGGAAGAAGTATTCCATTGTGTTCGTAGCCAGGGAAACCGAATGCCCCAAAGATGGGAACGAGGAATTGTTGTCCAGCTGTGAGACCAAGGAGGCTGGAGTGAGTACACCGAGATGGTCTACTTATCCCCAAGGAATTGATTTGAAAAAAAGTAGCTAGTTGTCGCATTCATAATACTGATTTCTCGGCTGGCTTTTGTTTTTGTGGCTAGGATGTTCTAGAATGCAATGCCTCCATTTATATTATACCGTGGGAGAAAAAGGTTTACCCAACTGTCAACTGCCGATCCCTGGTAAAGGTATGCTTTTGATTATAGTCTGCTATGGGGTTGATTGAGCACTTTCTGAAAAGTCGTGATGTCGGTGTTGAAAATGAACTTTGTGCGAGAGGAGTTGGGGCAACAATCTCTTAAAATGTTCTCTGCTGACTTCTCTTTTCTGTATCCAAAAGAGAGCCAACAGCCTTCCTAAGTCGTCCTCCTGCCATACGTTGTGTCATGGGTGGCCCTTTGTTCAGGACACCAAGATGGGAGATACATTCTGCACCTAGACCAGAAGCTTGGGAGAAATGCAGGCTCTCAGACACACACACTCCACCCCCACCTCCTGCCACACTGACCAGGTGTCATGGAGTCACACCCCGTGGTGTGTCAGAGTAAAACTGTGTGCCATGGCACTGTCCATGATTGATTGGTTTTCCAGAAGTAGATCAGTAGGCCTTTCCTCCAAAAGGCCTTTGGGTGCACTAGAACCTCTAACCTGTCAGTTGGCGGAGGAATAAAAGTTTAGTCCACCCAGACACTCTTTTACCACATCTACTGGACCAGACTCCACTCTCTAATAAAATTCCCCTGATGATTCCTATATGCACTTAACAGTGGGAAAGCACTCATTGACTTCCTTTTAAGTTTTAAAAGACTCTTGTGAAGTAAGTAATCCCCTCTCCTCTGTCAAGGATGAGACAACTTGACAGGCTGAAGATTAGACTCTTAAGATTCCACAAATGAGCTCTAATGGTATATTGGACTACTAACCACAAGATTGGTGATTCAAAGCCACTAGCAACCCCATCCCTTACCCCAAAGGAAAAAGATGAGACTATCTGCTCCCAAGAAGAGTTAGAGCCTCGCTTCCTGGGAGAAAGATGAGAATACATAGAGATGTTCAAACTTGAAAATACCGCCCAAAGTTATGTGAGGTGGCAGCTGGGATCCCAGAGTGGTCAATAGTATTAAAGCCTTCCTTTGTCCAAGACCCTGTACCCAGGGCACGTGGAGAGTGAATATTTTTAGTCATTTGAGATGAGTGCTAGCGTTATTTTCTATTTTCACATGACTAAAGTGACCCTCAAGTAATGTGCTCAGGTTTAGACAGCCAATATTAGCAGTGGTGCACAATTCAAATCTAGGTCAAATCGGATACCACCTTCTCAAGCATAGGCTGATAATTAATAGTCTGGTCAAGTGGATCCCTAAGCCTAGGCTTTTGTGACAACTGGGCCCTGCTCTAAGCATCATATTCTCACAGGTAGGAATAAGCTACAGTTCTACATACTTGAATGCAAGTTGCTTCTCCCTTTTTTCTCACGTAGGTTTTTGTCATGTGTAGATATACATACTTGTAGAACCCACCCTGAACATTCTACAAAGTCTATAAATAGATATATTTTAAGCTAGTTAACCTATTCTAATAAGTTTAAGCCAAACCCAGTGATTGTGGCTATAGATCCCATGCATATTCTATTTGCAAAGTTTCTTGGCCCTTTTAGGTTAAAAGCAATATATATGCTAACAGAAACGTGTCAGTTAATAAAGAGTGCGTGGGCTGAGCCCCAGTGGTGTAGCGGTTGAGTGCAGGACTACGGCTGACTGGCTTGGTGGTTCAAATCCTGCAGCAGCTCTCCAGGAGCAAGGCTGGGCCTCCCACTCCCACCAGAGGACAGTGATGCCCCAAAAATAAATAAAGTAAAATAAATAGAGTGTTCGATGGACTTGCAAAATCACAGGTTGCTAAACCTTAAGAAAGTACCTTAGAGATGTTGTAGTTCAACCACCTGGTTGTTTCCAGATGAAGGAAAAAACTCTCTGGCTTGCTTTAGAGTGTTATTAAAAACAATAAACCAGGTCTGCAAACCTAAAAATGAAATGAAGAGGGGAAAGAATATTGTTCATTTTCATCCCTTCTGGAATATTAATATAATATTAAAAGCCAGTCAATACCTGCCCATTGCAAACCAAGATAGCATTGCCAGCTCACAGTCCTTTCCGTCTTCACTGATAGTGTGGTTGTCACTGTAATGCATCTTAATATTTCCTGTTAGGAATCATTGAGGAAAAGGCCTCCAGGTTTTTCACCTTTCCGATCAGTACCATCGATAAACGCGGAAACGGGAGAAGTAACAACTGTAAGTCAACCCCACACTTCCATGGCACCTGTACAAGATGAAGAGCAGGACCCAGGAAAAGAACAAGGACCCACTCATAGGCATGACTGGGGCCATGAAAAGCAAATAGATCATGGCATTGCCCATGGCCATAAACATGAGCATGACCAAGGCCATGGGCACCAAAGGCAACATGGCTTTGGCCATGGACACCAACATCAACATGGCCTTGGTCATGAACATCAACGAGAACTTGACTCTGATCTTGACCACCCACGGGAACATGGCCTTGGCCACAGACATCAAAGAGGACGTGGCCTAGCCCATGGGCATAAACATGAGCATGGCCATGGTCGAGGAAAACATAAAAATAAAGGCAAAAGCAATGGAAAGCACAATGGTTGGAGAACAGAGCATTTGGCAAGCGTTTCTGAAGATAGCACTACATCTTCTGCACAGACACAAGAGAAGACAGAAGGGGCAACACTCATCCCTTCCCTAGACCAGCCAGGTGTAGCGATGACCTTTTCTGACTTTCAGGATTCAGATCTCTTGGCAACTGTGACGCCTAGTACACCACCACCTCCCACAGAGGATGAGGATGACTGGATACCTGACATCCAGACAGAGCCAAATAGCTTTTCATTTAACCTGGTGTCTGATTTTCCAGAAACAATCTCCCCCAACTGTCCTGGACGCCCCTGGAAGCCAGTTAACGGGATGAACCCAAGAGTGGAAGTAAACGAATCTCCTGATTTTGATCTCTCTGATGCTCTTTATTAGTTTGTGCAGCCATGAGTCTGCTCTTAACATGTTATCACCCCTTCTCCCCACTGTCCAAGCACAAACATCCTGTTGTGAGATACCCAAACCCCTGAAAGTTCACCGCAGCCCAGAGAGAAGTGGTGAGCTGCCCAATTGGAAAGTTGTCGATCTCTGGGGATAACATAAATGGTGTGCAGAATCTTAAATCCCTCTGGGCCACCCCTATAAGTTTTCTAAGGTAGCACAGAAAATGGATAAACTAGTTTGCCTCATGGCCTACTGCTTTATGATTTCCTGATAAACAACATATACCTTAACTGCTGCATCAACGATTTTTTTTTTAACTTTTGCTTTTTAAAAATCTTTTTATTGGGAGCTTATACAACTCTCATCACAATGAATATGTACATCCATTGTCTGCGAAGCACATTTGTACATTTGTTGTCATCATCACTCTCAAAACATTTTCTCTCTACTTATGCCCTTCGTATTAGCTCCTCAAATTTCATGCATCGATGATTTCTATAGATTCTTGCCATTCTGCGTAAGGAGTGGATGGCGCCTGGTTGCTGCGCTCGTGTGAGCACAAGGGGAGTCAAGAAACTTCTTCATGGAGGGGGTGGGGTGGCATCAACTCCTCAGAAGTCAAAGACAGAGAACCAGAAAGAGACAGAGGAGAGGGGAGCAAAGAGGGAAGTAACGGAGTTACTCTCAGGTTCTGTTAGTTTCTTATCGGGGTCATTATCACAAATCGGTGAGCATTGTATACTCATGAATCACTCTTTGCCAGGGGCCTTTCTAATAGAAACCACCTGTTTCTTGGTTCCAAGGCCATATTAATTAAATCACCCGTAAATTCCAGAAGCTCTGAGTTAACTGGGAGAGATGGAAAGCAGAAGAAGTACTATAAAACTGGCCAAGGAACCTTTTAAAATAATCTTGACAAGATAGTATCATGGAGAGGGTACAAATTGTATTCTGAAACATTGTCAGAAAAGTCCTCCCTCCCGCCCCGAAGACGATGGCCCTTTGCAAATGAGAACGATCTCATTGCTTTCCGTTGCGTGGTGGTGCGAGAGAGGCCCGAGTGTTAGAACCCCGGCTGTGCTGGCACCTCGAGAAGTAAGGCGTGGGGTTCAGTAGCTGCATTCGCCTCTGGATGTGTGTGTGTGTCACTGCCCCTTCAGTTTATTTGAATCCTTCGTGTGTTTTTATTTCATTTCAAACAGTATCTGTACTTTTAAATAAAGAGCCAGCAATAACAGGAAAAAACCTCTCATGCCTCATCCACTGGGTGCTTCACAGTCTTTCTTGAATAACAGATTAATGGAGTTTTACTGTACTTACAGAGGAAACTCAGTCCTTGCGAGTACAAGGGCCGACCCCCGAAGGCAGGGGCAGAGGCACCATCTGAGTGAGGCCTCTTGGTCAGGGGCAGAAGCTTCCCGCCTGGCACCCCAGCCCCAGAAACCTGTGTCAGCAGCCCTGAATGGAAGGACAAGAAGATGGGATCGAATTCAGAGAAGACTGCCATCTTTTCCTCCTGTTCCCGAGTGAAATAAAGTTCCCTTTCAGTATGCTCACTCCTGGTTAATTGACAGTGGTCACCTCCTCCGGCCATGTCTGCTCGGCAGCAAATCTGAGGCCTCAGCAGTCGGTGCCCCGGCTCTGCCCCAGGGTTCCTGGCTCATGTCTGGAGTCCTCGCCATGTAAGACAGCAATCCCAGGGTCTTGTCGATCAGGGATCCCTGACTCAAGGGGCGCCCCTCATTCTTGGCCGACGGAAACCCCAGGCGTTACAGAGTAGAGCTCTTTTCATGGAGCTCCTTTGACTGTTGCCTTCATGGAAGCAGATTTCCAGAACTTTCTCCCACAGGGCCACTTGGAGCGTGCAAGACCATCGTTTTCAGGTTCGCAGGCTATCAAACTAGCAGCTCGTATCACCCAAGCGCCTTCTAATCAGAGTTTCAAAAAACAAACACCAACAACCTGGAGTCCATTCCCACTCATGATGACTTTCGAGGACAGGGTAGGAGGACTGCCCTTTCAGGCAGCAGGCCGGCAACCTCTGGGCTCCCCACCACAAACGTCCTCCTTGGGCCACCTGAGGTCTTTTAACCGGACGACCTGTGGGCCATGTTTCTGCCAGCAACCTAAACACACTCTCCTGGTCGGCCTAAAGCTCGAGTCATTTG
This sequence comes from Nesogale talazaci, assembly GCA_004026705.1. Taxonomy (NCBI): domain Eukaryota; kingdom Metazoa; phylum Chordata; class Mammalia; order Afrosoricida; family Tenrecidae; genus Nesogale; species Nesogale talazaci. The sequence continues at coordinate 45,203 of PVJH01006245.1, forward strand.
CCTTATTTTATTTTTACTTTTTTCTTGGGGGGTGGAGGGGGACATCACTGCCCTGGTGGGAGTAGGAGGCCCAGCCTTGCTCCTGGAGAGCTGCTGCTGGATTTGAACAACCAACCCTGTAGGCCACAGTCCTGCACACAACCACTGTGCCACTGGAACTCAGCCCTTATTCTTACTTTTTAAAACCAAGATAGGTTCCCTACAAGAAAGGATCTATGTTCATATGCTGCCAACCAACTTCCCATACTCAAAAACAATTTTAAATAGCATAGCATCAAAAGAGTTCAAAGAAAGTGAGAAAAGTCAGAGTTTTCAAAGTTCCTGTAATAAAAACCATTTTGAATGTCATTTATAGCCATTTGCTGGGATAGGTGTTACGGAGCGAGCACCCAACAAAGACCACTGACCCACAAATCTGCAGTAAAAAAACAAAGTTTATTGAGACAGAAAAAGAAAGAAAGAAGGGCAAGTTCGAACTTGGGCTACAGCATGACCATGCAGGATCAACACTGAAGCCCTGAACAAAGAAAATTCAGGGTTTTTATACAGTTTGCAAACATGGGAACATTTTTTTAGAAGAAGGAAATTTACAAGCAAAACTGTTCGTTCCAGACACCAGCTATCTGCTCCAGACACCAATGGGTATGCCCCGCTTGCTATCTTTTGCTGTACAGATATACTCATTAGTTTTACTTTACAACTATCTTGGGCCAAACTATGCCAGGTCACTCTGATCTAGCAGGACACACTTCTTCAGAATGGCTAGGAGATTCAAAATGGAGTTTCTTAGGTTCAGTTTGTCTTCAACAATAGGAAACACACACACAAATTTGGGGGAGGGAGACGAGGTGTGTGTGATAGAACCTTCACACCCCTCTGCAGGGCCCTGCAACCCTCTTCCTTTGACAAAATCGTGGGTCTCCATCACATCACTAGCTCAGGGTCAGCAGGCACGGAACACCAGAGCCCAGCCCATCACGCCAGGTGTCTGGAGGCTTTTGTTATCGATGTTGCCAGAGAAAAACACACCGACCGAAGTTCTGATTGGCAATCCCCAAAGTCTCTATTAGGCATGTGATTACTCAGGACCGGCCTTTGCCTCATTACCGTGTGTTTGCACTAGGTCCTGAAGAGAAGAGAAATGATTTTTTTTCAAACATAAAACTTTTCCCTCATAAAGAGTTTCTAACCACATTCAGATGTTGAGACAAAATCATATGGAAGAGAAAGCTGCTCTGAGCCAGGGACGTTGGTGGAGCACTAAGCGGCCCTGCCCAGGGGACAAGCGAGAGGTGAGCAGGTCTAGGGACTAACTCAGAGAAGCAGAATGATCCAAGCTGAGAGTCTAGATGGAAGCAGGGAGTGGGCATCCCTGGGTGGTACAATCTGTGGAAGTGCCCAGCTGCTAGCTAAATGGTTAGCAGTTTGAATCCACCCAGAAGAAAGAGCTACAGATCTACTTCCAAAATGCCAGCCATGAAAACAGTATGGAGGCTGAGTCCCAGTGGCACAGTGGTTGTGTGCGGGACTGCGGCCCACTGGGTTGGAGGTTCAAATCCAGCAGCAGCTCTCCAGGAGCAAGACTGGGTCTCCTATCACACCACCAGAGGGCAGTGATGCCAAAAAACAAACAAAAAAAACAGTATGGAGCACAGTTCCAAACAGAGAGCACATGGGCTCCCCACTTGAAAGCGAGTGGTTAGAGCAGTGGGTGTCATTTAGGGTTCCCATGCAGCCTGGGTGGTGCTCTTGGGTGAGCACTGGATTGCTAGCCACCAAGTCGGTGAGTCAAAACCCACCGACTACTTGGTGAGAGAAAGATGAAGCTGTCTGCCTGCTCCCAGAAAGATTTAACCATCTCAGGAACTCTCTGTAAGGATGAGTCAGCATCACCAGGGGGCCATGCAGTGGGGTGTAAAGCAGGTCATTCCAGCATCTCAAGAGATCCTGCACCAAACCGCTCAACTAAGCCTCTCCTAAATTCCTGCCCACAGAAACTTCCAAATGGTAGATGTTTGTTTTTTCAACTGAAAAGGAGAGGAGGGATGTTTGAAACACAGTCTGAAGATTCTGTGTGGCATTGATTTAAACGTGTGAGGAGATAGGAAGTCAGCATTATCAGCCCACCCAATAAGCAAGGCGCTTACTCCCTGCTCTCTAATGAACAACGTCAGCACAACAAAGATTCTCCTGGCATCTGTCTCTCTCCCAACTCCACAGCACCTTCCTCCAGAATCAGAGCCTCTCTTCACCTTTCCAATGGCGGACAGGGAAGGAGTACCCAGGAAATAAAGACTGCAGATTTATGCAATGCATAAGCAGTGAGACTGTACTATGGATCAGGGCTTATCTTACTCCCTAACAGGGCAGTGTTGGTCCCCTTTTCACAGAAACATGGCCCTAACAAGGTCATATATGGAGTCAAGAGAACTCCCTGTGGTCACCATAGACCCTCTAGACTTTGGCTCGATAGTCTACGTGGGAGCTTCCTGTGACTCAGCATCTACTGTTCTGCCTTTTTTAAATGCCTGCACGCTCCCCTACACCTGAGTCAAAGTCGCACGTGGTATTTATGATGTTGGCTCTGGAAGCACACAGCTCCAACAATCAATTCCACTGCTTTTCAGTGTAGGAATTTCCCATTGTCCAGTCCAGCTCACATTCCTTAAGTGGTTTTGGTCTGGTTACTCAAGCAGGATGGCTTTTTATCCCAAATTCCATTTCCTGCTTCCAAATCTGGCTTCCCCTGTCTCCACTCACAGCAGGACCCACCCTTGTTGGCTTCATGCCAACCTCTCCTGATCCCTTGTTCCACCCTCCTTGCTAATGTGGTGGGGCCTCATCTTCTGGGAAAGGCCAGACCTTTTGAAGAGTCCTACACAAAGACTTGAGAGACCCCAGCACATAATGTTAACTATCCACTCTTCCAGAAGTCCCAATGTCTGCCCCTGTAATCCGAAAAAAAAAAAAACACTCTACCTCAACACCTTGTAATATGCATTTGTAAAATAATTTAATGTTAAAATAAATGAATTAAATTAGTTAAAGTTCTCCCTTGAGCCTCCATGCCACAAACATTTGAACACCATTGTGTCTTTTGCAACTTTCCTGCCATTTGTTCATGTACAACCAAACAAGCCATTGTTCAGACTTACTCCATTCCTTGATCACTAGCATGTTCAAGTGCATCACTGTATCTCTTGTGTCCACTCCATTCCACCAAGGTACTCCCCCTGCCCTCTCTGGCCCTCTACCAAGTCTGATGTTCTTCTCCGGTGATGGATATCTCATGATGTGTCCAAAGCCAGCAAGTCAGACAACCTTTCGTTACGATCCATAGGGTATTCATTGGGTAATAATCAGAAATGTATCACCAGAACTTTCTTCCTAGTCAGTCCTAGTCAGAAAGTTCCACTGTAACCTGTCCACCATGCATGCCTCTGCTAGTATCTAAAATACTGGTTAGTTATAGTTGCCAGCATCACAGCAATATGAAAACATTATGACCCAATAACAGAAACGTGGTGACAACTGGAAGTCTTGTCTGTGTTGATCTCAGAAGAAACAGTGAGATGATTAGGAGCCAGGACCCTGAAGTTCCCATTGATTGTAATATATCCAAGGTTGAGAACAATTGATTGAGGCCCTCCTGGTTCTCCCTTTAGTTTTCCAGTTTTAGATTGTTCTAGTTTCTTAACCCTTCCAAATATTTCATAAAAGTGGAAGGCTGTAAGTCTCCCAAGAGAGCACACAATACTGAAAGTTGGGTAGTGAGAACACGCCCCAAAGGTCTGGCAGGTAGTAACCAGAAAAGGTTACTCAAGGTTAATCAAGCATGGAGCTCAGCTGTACTCTGACTCATGGAGTCACCCTGATTCACTACTTGCCTGGCAACAGCAGGGTTTTTTTTTTGTTTTGTTTTGTTTTTTTTGCTGTTTATTCTTACGTTAGTGGGATAGACAGCAGAGAAGGTGGTTTGGGGCTGAGCCGGGTGGCGTCAGTGGTTGAGTGCGGGACTGCGGGCCGTGAGCTTGGTGGTTCAAACCCAGCGCGGCGGCTCTCAGGAACAGCGCTGGGTAGCTCCCACAACCACCAGACGCAGTGATGTCAAAAGAAGAAAAAGAAAAGAGAATGTGGTTTGAGCAGAGGGGAGAATGTTCCATCAGGCAAGGACACCTGGTGAGCACAGCCTTTGTAGCTGGGGGGGTCAAAGGTTGAAATCTGTTCATCTCAAGTGATTCTCTTCTACCAACCCCTTCCTGCTTCCATCAGTTCTCAGCTTTAGCTGGGCGCTAGAGCCTCCTGGGAGCTGCCATGAAGTCCTGCTGGCACCAATGGCTACAGCTCAGAGGGAGGAGAACCTGGCAACAGACTTCCTTCCCGACCAAAGCCCGGCAAGCAAGCCCCAGGGGGCAGTTCCGCTCAGTTACATGGGGTTGCTGTGCTTCACAAATGACTGGACCACACCCAGAGCTACATCAGGGAGCTGATAAACTCTACACCAGATCATTGTAATCCCATCTTCTTAGGGGTTCAGCACTGTTCAGAAGCTCTCCCATGGCTTGGCACTGCCTCAAAACTGACTGAGAAACTGTCATAAGGGTCAGCAGATAGACCTGGAACTTTTCAGAGCTATTTTGTTGTTGCCAGCCTCGCACAATGTGTAACCACTGCACCACCAGGGGTCGCCCTTCTTGAGTAATTTGTTAAATGGTTTTGTGTGTTTGCGACGGGAAAAATAGTTATGACTCTTTTTCAGTTTTACCATGTGAGAAATAAAAATGCAGACGTAGTATTTTAGTTCATGTGGGGAAAAAAAGAAGTTATCTTTACCAAATGCTAGAGTTGCAAAATTCTAAACACCTGCCTTTTAAGTCAGATAAGCTATTAGTGTTTATACTAATATGTGATTGCATAAAATATTAGCATACAACTGGGTGGAGTATCAATTTGTAAAGCATATTAGCCACTACACACAGAAGCATACATCCTTATGTTCTCATTGTTTCACACTCTGCTTTCATCCTGACCAGTGAAACTATGTCACTCAAGGTCACTGATAACATCCATCTTGGAAATCCAGCCGTCCATTCTTGTGTCCTTAGATGCCATCCAGTAAGATCTGACTTATGGGGACCCTATCTATGTACCAAAGAACAGAGCACTACCCGGTCCTACCTACCCCAGTCTGACAGACATTGCTATGACTCAGGCCACTATTGCAGTCAATTAATCCCTTTGAGGCTCTTCCTCCATCTCATTGACCCTCTTTATTACACATGATATCCTTTTCCTGGTACCGTTCCCTCTGAATGACATGTTCAAAGTATGTACGTGCCACCCTCACTTCTAAGGATATTCCAGCTGTCCTTCTAAGACATATGTGCTACTGTATACCTGTCAAATATAAACATCCAACTATTTAACAAGAACTATAATCTAAATCTAACATTATATACAAAAAAACAAACACAATACCGTCAAGTCAATTCTGACTCAGCCCTACAGGACAGAATATAACTACTCCTTGAGGTTTGAGACGGACTCTTTATAGAAACAAATAGTTTCATCCTACGGACAGGCCGGTGGACTTGAATGGCCCATCTTGCAGTTAGCATCCCACTGTGTATCCCACTTTGCCAACAAGATAGCAAAAACGCCAGTACTCTGGTTTCATTGGCCATGAAACTACAAGTGTGCCTTGGTGAGGACCCTTGACTAAGAGACCTTGTATTTCAACTCTTCAGACAGTTTTAAGGTACAAAAAAGAACTCAGCCTCAAATATAACCTAAGGAGAACATTTGTTAAATCTTAAAAGAGGTAAAGACAACACATGAACATGATACATTGTTCAGATGAGAGAGACCATTAGCTTGAGAGCAAAATGACATCCCAGGATTTGTTCAGATTACTAGCATTAAAAAGAACATGGGAGGGGCTGAGCCCCGGTGGCGTAGTGGTTGTGCGCGGGACTGCGGCCCACTGGGATGGAGGTTTGATTCCCACTCACAGGAGAAAAGGCTGGGCCTCCTACTCCTACCACCAGGGCAGTGATGCCTAAAATTACAAAAAAAAGAACATGGGAGGAAAAAGGGAACTATCATAAAATCAGATTGGTGGCTGATCAGTACATCACAATTATAGGTGGGACCACAAAAAGCAGCAATAGGACCAAGAGTGAGACAAGTACATTGTTAAATAGAAGGGCTTACAGGATTGGCCCAGGACATTCTAACCAAGGCATTCAGGGTGTGACTGATAGGACAGGACTCATGTACGGTCCCCATTATGGTGCTATGAATCCAGGACACACCCAGGCAAACCCTTAAGAGAGACTGCTCTTCCCTGGACTGAGGGGAGAGGCATCCAGAAGCTCACAGTCATCAAGTTTACCCAGAAGGACAGGGTAGAAGTGCCTCTGTGGGAGTGGTGAAGACATTCTATTTTTTCAAAGATACCCTGTTTAGGTCAAGATCATCCCCAGTTATTGAACAGAAGCTACTCAGTGGAGGCTTAGTCTATCTGGGGATCCTGCACATGGATTCGGGGCTGTCACTGTCATCATAGTGCTTTAGAAACTTGACTGAGCAGAATTTAAGCTCCAATGCAAGCTCTAATATAGACCGGCAGCGTGCAGTGTTGCCAAAGAGAAAGACGGGGCAATCTGATTGCGTAGAAATCGCTCTGGTGCCTGTATTAGGTGCCATCGACTCAGTTCCCACCCACACTGACCCTCTGCACACCAGAAAGAAACATTGCCCCCTCCTGTGCCTTCCTCAAAACCTTCCTGTGCTAGACGGCATCGTTCAGCAGCATCCAAACAGCAGCCCGTTTAGAGCCATCTCCGGGAGGCCTTTCTCTCCGTGCTACTCCACTTGACCAAGCCTGCTGTCCTTCTCCAGGGCCTGGGCTCTCCTACGCCTTGCCTCTAAGGAGCTCGTTGGTAGGACTCCTTCCAAAACAGGCTGCTTTGACCTTTTAGGAGTCCATGGTACTTTCAATATTTTTATCCAGCACCACAGTTCAAATGCATCAATTCTTCTTTGGTCTTCCTGTTCAATGTCCAGCTTTCTTCTTTTTTAAAAAAATCATTTTATTGAGGGCTCATACATTGCTTTTGACAATACATAAATACAGATACTGTGCCAAGTACCTTCCCCTGCCTGCTGCCATCATCATTCTTCAAATATCTGCTTTTCCACTCGGGCTGTCCAGCTTTCATATGCAGGTGAGGCAAAAGAAAATACCATGGCTTGGGTCAGGCATAACTTAGTTCTCAAAGTAGCATCCTTGCTCCTCAACACTTTAAAAAGATCTTATGAAACAGATGTACCTCATGCAGTCAGTCTTTTGAGTTCCTGACTCCTGCTTCCATGAATATTGCCTGTGCATCCAAGCAAGACAAAATTCTTGACAACTTCAACCTTTTTTCCATTTATCATGATGTTACCTATTTGTCCAGTTGTGAGAATGTGGGTCTTCTTTATACTGAGTTGTAATCCATACTGACAATTGCATGCCTTGAATTTCATCAGCAAGTGCTTCAAGTCCTCCTCACTTTTGGCAAACAACATTCTGTCATCTGCCTGTCGAAGCCTAGTAATAATCCTTCCTCCAATTCTGATATCAAATGCTTTTTCATATAATTTCTCTTCATATAATCTACATGTCATACTGTGATGGCTTGAGTGCTGAAGTGATGCTGGAAGCTCTGTCATTGTTCTTTCAAATGTCAGCAGGGACATCCAAAGTGGACAGGTTTCAGTGGCGCTTCCAGACTTAGAACAGACGATGAAGGAGGAGTCAGCAGCTCCCCACTTCAGAGGAAGACCCTGCTGAAATCCTTATGGAGACCCCCTATGTGAGTCAGCATCTACTCTGTGGTAAGGGACTTGGGTATGAGTGGAAATAGACTTGATGGCAGTGGTTTGGGTTTTTGTTGCTAGTGTTCCTACAAGTATACCATATGAAAGGAGTCCTGGTTTTTCAGTGGGTTACTTGTTGGGCTGAGGTAAACAGTTTGAAACCATCCACCTCTCTTCAGGAGAAAGATGAGGCTTTCAACTCCCATAAAGATGCAGTCTTGGAAACCCGTAAGTTTAGTGAGTAACAGTTGCTATGAGTTCAAATAGACTCACTATCAGTGAGTTTATTTTTAGAGCATATGAGATTTCCTTTAATAGTTGTGTAATTTTAACCAGCATTAGAAAAATAGAACAACTGAAACCTCAGATTTCACTGAGAATAAGTGAAAGTGATTTGTAAAGAAAATTAGGAACATAGTTTAGATGGCACTCATGTGCTTAGTTGAAGAACGACTGGAAGTATTCCAGATATGTTATGACAGGGTTCCCCCCCCCAAAAAAAACAGGGCATTAATGATGATGATGATGATACATAGATAGATATCTAACATAAGATATAAATAGTTCATTAATCTGTGAATCAGTACAAATGGCTCAGTACAACTCACTTCCGTGAGCAGCTAATACATCGTCAGTCCTTCTAGCCTTAAGGGCCAATGGGGAGTCCTCTGTAGAGCAATTCAGGCTATCCAGCCACAGGCAGCAAGCACCAACAGTCATCCAGATGACCTGGTCTGACAATCCCCAGCTCAAGAGATGTATACTCCAGTAGCACAGCGAAGTAGGTCTTGAAGACCCTCAAATTATAGTGACACATTTCATGGGTTAGGTGTCCCACAGGTAGTGTAGCTTGCAAAGGAAGGCACAGAACAAGCAAGGCAGCCGCACGCTAATCTGATGATCAAAAGCAAGGACAAGAAAGATGAAGCTCGCTGAGCCATTTAGCTCTCTGCCCTTCAGGTAATCCCGTGTGTTCACTGGCCATGTTGGTACAATAGACCTTAACTATCTCACCAGAGAAACAAGGTCTATGAAATGATGCCTCCCTTCTGCATCTCCTCCACCCTGCTCTCAGACCCAGGGACTGTTGCCAAAAAGCACCATTAACCAACTCCTGCCCCAGACCAGCTTCAGGTCAGGAATAAAGAATGTACACAATTCACAAATAACATCCATGAAAAAGCAAGGAAGGGGAGCATGGGTAGGAGGAATCTGAGCTGGAGGACTGCCCTACCCCTCTCAATGGGAGAAATCATGTCTTTTAGATACTTTTTGTTGTTAGCGAAGTATCGTTAGTGCAATCTTTTCCCTTTTTTTTAGGAGGGGCATCACTGCCCTCTGGTGGTCGTGGGAGCTACCCAGCCTTGCTACTGCTGGATTTGAACCTCCAAGCCAGTGGGCCGCGGTCCCACACTCAACCACTACACTACCGGGGCTCAGCCCTCATTAAGTGCAATTTAAAAAAAATGAAGATCAACTGCAAGTAGAAAAGTAGTCTGCAAAAAAAAAAAAAAAAAAAAAGTAGTTTGCTTTATAGGTTGAACACTGTTAAAAAGAAAATTCACCGCCAACCCGTCAATTCCAACTTCCAGTGACCCCCCAGAGGTGTGCTCAAGTGGAGGTGCTTGCCCCTTTTTTTTGTTGTTGTTTTCTTTTTGAAATCATTTTATTGGGGGCTCATACAACAATCCATACATTCACCCACGGTGTCAAGCACATTTGTACATATGTAGTCATCACCATTTTCTTTCTCCTTGAGACCTTGGTATCGGCTCATTTTCCCCCTCCTTTCCTTCCCTCATGAACCCTGGATCATTTACACAGTATTATTTTTTGTCATGTCTTACACTGTCTGACATCTCCCTTCACCCACTTTTCTGTCGTATCGCCCCAGAGAGGGGGTGATATGTGGATCCTCGTGATCAGTTCCCCTTTTCTACCTCCCCCTGACCATCCTCCTGGGACCTCTACTCTCTTTTCTGATGACTTGTTCAGCATAGAGATTGAATAAGCATGATGAGAGGATAGAGCCCAGTCACACACCACGCAGCCTTCCCTTGTTCTGTTGGCACAGCTGCCTCTTGATCCATGTACAAGTTTTTCAATAGCAAAATCAAGTGTTTTGGAGTTGCCATTTAGATATAGGCACAAAAGATTATTTGGCCTTTTCTTTTTTTTCCCCTCTTTATCTTAAAAAAAAAAAAGCAAGAATACTTAGACGAGATTTACAACAGCCTTCAGTTGCTTCCATAGCTCAGGTATTTTGGAGGTTGAGGAATACTTATGTTGTTTCTAGGCCATGGAAATGATGAAATGTCAGTATTTCTGAGGGGAGACCAGCCCCTAACAACTATTGCACGTTTGTAGGTGCAAGTCTATGGTAAAGATAGAGATGCTTATAGGAAAGTCATAGAGAATAAGAAAGATAGGAGAGAGTAAAATAAAGGAGTCAGACACACTTCATGGCAGCATGCTCACCTCTGCCCTTCTTGGTGGTCCACGTGGAGGTGCAGGAGGAAGGGGCAGGAGGGAGGGGGAGAGAGAGCAGGGGAGGAGGGAGAGGAAAGGACAGAAGGAGAAAGCAATTTATTTCTAATCAAAGCTTAGATATATTTGGGGGGCATGCAAGTCCCCTGATTACAGGTAACCACTTACATCATAGGAAGAGGTTGTACCACATGCAATACAGCAATGGAAGGGGGACGATCTCAGGGTGTTGTACACGCAACAGAAAGAGGAGGAATCAAGCGTAAACAAGTGACAAGATAGGCAGATCCTAGATATAGGATGGCGGCCTAACCTTGGATGTCATTGAATTGGTTTGAAATGTCCTGAGCTCTCCATCAAGAAAGCAATCCACTGTCCACACCAGCGGGGAATGAGCCCCTATGGTGGAACAATAGGGTCTGCTTCCTCTGGGTGGTTGAATGTGTTCAGGGAGATAACTTGACAATCATTTACCATTAGTTGCAAGCAGTGTCCCTGGTCTGACATATATTGGATGAGACAAGCTGGAGAAAAGTCTTTTTATATCCCACAAGTATTCTCTAAACGAATTTTCAAAGCTTTCTTTTACTTCAAGAGAATACCATTGACCTATATTAAAAAGATTTTTTTTCTTAAAAACAGAACAAAAACATTTTTTCTTTTTAAAAATCAATTTCCATTTTACTTCCTTTCAGGTTTGTTTTTATTCAGCGTGTAATTTTTTAATTTATTTTTTTGTTTTGAGGGTGTCACTGCCCTCTGGTGGTGGGAGTAGGAGGCCCAGCCTTGCTGCTGGATTTGAACCTCCAACCCAGTGGGCTGCAGTCCCGCGCACAACCACTACACCACCAGGGCTCTGCCCCTCAGTGTGTAATTTTTCCATAGGCTTTGGTGATGGTCACGGAACAGCATCTGCAGGGCCAAATCGGTGGGAGGGAGGAGGCGGTGTTTCAGGCCTTCTGGGCTACACCTGACTGGTCCCTAACCATTTGGTTGTGACTGGCACAATGCACACAGTAATGTAGCTTCACATACAGCATAGTGTCAAAGACACTTGCTTCAGATCTCTGACAGCTGTGCCCTCTGCTGTGTTCTTATTAGGAACTTCTTAATGGCACACAGCAGGCAGGGTTCATGTGACCAATAGTCTGCACATGTTCCACGGTCTTTCTTGGCAGAACCACAGTTGTGCCTTTTCTTTGTCACCTTGGAAACGAGGATGCAAGAGAAAGCGAAAAGATGTTTTTTATTTCATGAACCAAATGAGACATGGAACAAGCTCCACAGTTTTCTCATGTGACCAAAATATATGCGGTCAAATCTAGTGGCGTTGGAAAGAAGAAATTGATTATCTTACAGCTCTGAGAACAGGAATGCTACATGGGCCCAAATGAGCTAAATGAAGGTGGTGTTTGGGTACTTCCAGTGCACACAGCCTCTTTGAAAAAGTGATACCATTACCCTCCACAGGTCTCCACCCCATTCTGAGCCTAATTACTCTGCCCCTTTCTCTTGGTTTGGGCCACTCATCGCTATGGTGCAATGTTTTTGCTCCTTGGTTAAGCAGAGAGCTTCAATCCACCACCCAACATCTGCAGTTTGAATCTACCGGGTACTCCTGGGTCCAGGTGAAAGACAGGCTTTCTAAGAGTTATCTAAGAAAAATTGTTTCAAGCAATTCCTCAGTTGAATATGCAAATAAAAAGCAAAACTTTATATAATTACTACTTTCACAAAATGATGGCAAAGAGAAATATTTTTTTAAATCTTTCTGGAAATCGGTACAGAAGGTGACACGCATACAATGATGTCTGAAGATCCCACCAGAATTTAAAATTTAAAACTCGCGACGTGGATGAGTGGCATGGCACATTCAATATATTTGCTTATCTCAGGAAAGAGGGACACGTGAAAAGACAAAGGAAAATCACCTGTGTGCCTATCTTGACATCTCAGTCTCAGGGTATTATGGTCCACACAAGGTAATGTTTTGCCATCATGAAACACAAATACACATCTTATTGGTACTCTCTGCTTTGAGCCAAGATCTTTCTGGCATCAGCGATCATTGCTATTAGCTTCCGCTTTCCTTCCCGCCCCACCACCCCTGCCATACCTTCCAAGGAACCATTAATCCAGTTACTGTCTCTATAGATTTAATCCTCCTAGATTTCATCTACAGAATAGCATTTTAAAAAGAAAACCACAAAGTAAAGCAGAGGAAACAATGAAGATGAAAGCAGAAAACATTGAAAGCCAGAAAAAATTTAAAATGGGGGAAAAGGGAGGATCAAATGATAAGGTGCTAAATAAGGTTAAGCAAAAGCAAGAAAAATTCACTACAATTGAGGTTCTCAACCTATGGGTCGTGATAGAGGTTTTCAACCTGTGGGTCGCGACCCCTTTGCGTACCTAAAGATCTTTTCATGGCAGCATGAGGAAGCTTGAGAACCACTGCTCTAATGATGAACTGACATAACAGTGGAAACAAAGGTCTCAAACATACCAAAGATTGGGAGGCTGACGATTTCTCTGTCTGTGCTACGGTAGATCAGCAGGAGCCCACCAGGAGCAACTCAGGGGCAACAACAATCTTTACAGAAGCAGATAAACAGGCCTTTCCCCAACCATCCCTGCACTGTGCTGGTGGGTGTGTTTGAAGAGAGGCACAAATCTCTGGAGTCATTCAGAAGTCTTGCCTAAGTATAAGCCAAACCAAAAAGTCCTTTTTCCTTTTGGGGGAGTCATAATAGCCTATCCCAGATCAATTCTTTCTAATCATTCCTTTACTCTCTGCATTCAGTTTTTATTTTGCATACTTTCAATTCGGTTCATTAAGCATTCTGATAGACCGAACAAAGACCCTCCAAAGATGCCTACAAGTTTTCATCCTCAACGCCTGTCATTATCTTACATGGAAAAGGAACTTAGCATAAATTAAAGATCTAGAGGTGATTCTGGATCACCCAAATGAGTTCAGTGCAATCATAAGAGGAAAATGAGAGGATCGGAGTCAGATGTGAACGCGGACGCTGAGAGTAGAAGAATGCAGCCACAAGCCAAGGAATGCAGGCAGCCTCCCTAACTGAAAAATCAAGAAAACGTCCGCCCCTCGCAAGCTCCAGCGCTGCCTGCGGACCGGCTGGGCTTAGAAACAGGACTCGCCAGCGCCGCCACCACCAAAGCGCCATCAGCTGCCCCTGTCTGGGCCCTTCCAGGGCCCCGCAGTACCATGTGCGTTCCACTGACCCAAATCCCATGGGCTCTCTCCTGGGCTCCTTGCCAGAAGCTTTCTTCTCTAAGTCCAAGGACCTTTGCTGAGAGAAATGGAAGAGTCAACGCTATCCCTGGGGGACTCAGCAAGAGTTTTCAAAACCATGTGGGAGGGAGGGGGAGAGACCGCAGAACGCAGGAGCGCCCAAGAGAGCAGGAACGAAAGCAGCTCCCGCCCCCCCACGTCCCTCCTGGGGGATCGGGTTGGCGGGTATTGGCTATTCTTCGTGGCTGAATTTAGGCACAAGTATGACTTAGTGCTGCTGGCTAAGTTTCTCGAGTGGGTGATACCGCCTGGTACGATGACAGAATTCACGCCGAAGCCTGTTTGTACTCCACGTGGGTTTTTATGAAGGACGGGAAAAGTTGCCGGGTTTTTATGAAGGACGGGAGAAGTTGCCGGGGTTGTTCTCAAAGGGAACAACCACTTGGCCGTTAAAGAGCCCCCACGAGTGTGGAACTTGGGAGGGATCCTGGGAGGCCAGAAGCCCGAGAATCCTAGAGGTTAAAATAAAATGACCAGATTTTAACATTGGTAAAGCGGGACACCATTGACTGGGGGGTGGGTGTGGAGGGGGTATATTCCCTTCCCTTTCTCCCACCGTTCCCTAGCCGTTCCTTAACTTATGCATTCTTTCCAAAAATCGAGACTTTTTAAAAAAGCCACGGGACCCGTGGAAAATTGTTCAAAATCAGGATGTCGGGTCACTTTCTTTTAGCCGCAAAAGCAAGTAGGCTCCAGAGGAGGGGTTCCCCACGTAGTGCGGGCGCACCCCCACCCTCTACCTCTACTGACCAGGAGCAGGGTAAGAGAGAACCGCTTTCCCACAGCCTGGATGTTTGAAGCCTCTGGCTGGAGAGGTGTGGTTGATGGTATCAGTTGACCCCATTGGCTGGGTTACGTCCACCTGGGTGAAGTCCTGAGCCTAGACCTAGTTTGGACCGCCCAGGTGTACCTCCCAAACTGAGCATGCTCAGTTTGAGGTCTTCATAGGTTTCTAATGTTTTCCTGATTTCCTTCCAACCTCCTTTATGGGGGCATTTGCAGACATAGGAGGGACACCCCCCCCCCAAAAAAAATCTAACAGTTTCACCCGGGCATGCCCAGGTGACCCTCATCTGTAAATGCCCACCGGCTAAGGTGACCAGACAACCCCCTTTTTAACATTTGTCCTGTGTCCCCCAGCGTTTTAAAATGGAAATAAGGGGTACAAATTTTTTTTAATTAAAATAAGGGCTGAGCCCTAGTGACGTAGGGGTTGTGTGTTGGACTGCAGTCCATTGGGTTGGCAGTTTAAATCTAGCAGCAGCTCTCCAGGAGCAAGGCTGGGCCTCCTACTCCCACCAGAAGGCAGTGATGCCAAAAAGAAAAAAAAACTTAAAATAAATATAATTCTATTTTTGCACTCTAAGAAAATTTTTGTTGCTCCATATAGACCAAATTTTACTCAAGAACCCCCCCCCCTGTACCCTCCCCCCATGGTGTCCTGCTTAAAATCTGGTCACGTGTCTAATATGTGCCTGATTTCTTTCAACCCCCTTTATCGTGGCACAGCCAGCTAATTTTTGTTTAGCATAGGCATTCAATGGAGACAACCCCTTTATCGTGAATGTTCCTACCTGCACAACCACAATTAACTTTGAGTTAATTAAATTGGGTGATTAAATGATCTCTAATTCTGTGCCTCCGCCTCAGAATGCCCATTAAACCAGAAAGTGCCCATGTTTACAGAAACCTCTGGTGATGAGGAAAAAAACACAAAATCAGAAGAATCCACAAAGAAACAGCTCTCCAAAGAGTCCATCTTATGTCTGTATAGTTCCGGGACCATTCTTCATAGACACCAACTGCATTGGAAGGTTTTTCAGCAATGCAACCAGCTGTACCTGCAGCTGCTGGCCTGACAGAGCACTGGGACAGAGCACTGGGTATGCCCAAGCCTAATGGGTTTGTGGGATATGTAGTGTGTGATGCCACTTCCTGAAATATTGTCAGGCCCCAGGCAGGAATAGTAGGACAAACAAGTGTGTCCCAGAGTAAATTCAGGGTGCCACAGCTCAGCAGCCCCAGTGCGGCCTCACAGAGGAGCCATGACCCAGCAGAGAGCTGGCTTGGTGGGTATCACAAGCAAATCCCACAGTGGGCTTTAGCCAGCACCCCCTCCCCACCCGCCCAATGGCAGGCTATTCTGGAAGCTCAGAAAATCACCCTCTCGGCACACACCTTTGGAAATGAAAATGAAATATGTTTCAACCAGAATTACTAGTAGACATTCCTTTCTGAAACACATCTAATTCCACTGTTTATAAATGTGCATCTTTTCTTTCCCTCATCAATACATATTAAGAATTATCTGATGGACCATGTGAGGGTCTTTACTGATTAAATTTGATGAAATGAAAAGCAAGTTGAAAAACCACTTGGTGTCAAGGGAAGCTTTGCTTATATTCTCCATGATTTCTGTGTCCGTCTGCGTAGACTAGAGGAACAAATTTCAAAGACATGCATATGGATATAAGGAAAGGGTTTATATACAAAAGGAATGGAACACTGAGAAAGCATCCCAATCCTGTCCAGTACAAAGTCATAAGTCCGATATTAACCCATATGCCCAATATCAGTCTATAAAGTCTCCTTCCAACTCACGAAGTCACAGGTCAGTGGGTGCAGAATCCCGGTGCTGGCAGGGGTCTCCACATGGCTCCTCGCTTCCAAGGCTCAGGGTTCATCAACAGCAGAAGCAACTCATTGCTGGCAGAGGTCTCCATGTAGCCGCCCCAGCTTCAGAGGTCTGGCTCCATCAGGACAAGGCCATGTGGTCTCTCTGCCAGTTCCGCCAGGTTCTCGGACGCTGCCATCTTGTCTTGTCCGTGATTCATTGTCTCTGAGACTAACTCCCAACCACTGGGGAAGATAGCTTCTCATCTTCACAAGGGAAATATCGCAAGATTTCCCAGAAGTCTCAGGAGAAAGCCATGCCCACATAGAGGCCTCATTGGCTACTCAATGACTATCCCCATATTAACAGGCTAGACTCCACCCCTACAGTTCAATCATAAAATTAACATAAACACATGACTGCGACAATTTCATACGTTGTATTCTTTGAGTATTTGTTAATTTTTACTTAATAAAATGATAGCTTTAGTGTTGACATATAAGGGAATGTGTTAGTTCGTGTAGACTAGAAGAACAAAATTCATACACACTCATGTGTATAAGAAAGAGCTTTCTCCATTGTTGTCCCCATAGGGTCTTGGGTCAGCAAGGGACACCGTGCTTTATAGTGGAGCCAGTCATATGATCCTTTCTGTGCATTGGCTCTTCTAAGTGGGGATATTGTCCTCAAGACAATATTAAGACAAGACATTCCCCCAATCCCACCCCCATCTCCTCTTCATTTGACCTCATGTGTTCTGGTCAGACATGTCCCTCGGCCCACACACTACAGCTTCAGTGCTGTCCTCCAAAGCAAACTCCCCTAGGTGGAGTGGCAGCTGTCCACATAGTTGGCATTAGGGCTGGGCCCTCAGATTTGTCTCCTGGCTCCCTGCTTCATGCTGTCACATTCCATTCACATCCTAGAACACTCAGGTTTAAGTTTGGTCCCTCTTTTCCTGTGGAGATACAGACAATATGCTCACCTTAGGTGGGTTAGGGTTGGAGAAGAGGGTTGGGATTGTATCTGGTCTGACTCCATCACACCAAGACAAAGCACTAAGGGTGTGCAGCAGATCAGCAGGCGTAGCAGAGCATGGAGTTCCCTAGCATGTGCCAAGAGCATACCTTGGGGTCAGGTGTGACACCTCATCAGACTCAACTAAATATCACTCCTGGAAGTCAATGAATAGACCTTGAACTCTTTACAGGTTTTTCTTTTGCTGTAATTATTTTTCTTACTTATTTATATCTTTTTCTGGACATTGTTTTTTTGCTGCTGTTGTTGTCATCATTTTGTTTTCGTCACTTCATTTTGCCATCTCTTGGTTTTCTTTGTACATATTATTACCCCTGCAAGTCTATCTACATAAGATAAGCTGGAGGAACAATCTGGAGAAGAAAACAATGGGACTAATGGTTCTGGGGGGACATGGGATATGGGGAGATGGGGGAAAGGAGATGGTGTTGACCAACCCAGGGATAAGGGAACAAGTGATCCAAAACCAGTGACAAGGTGGGTGTGAAAGACCTGACAGGGATTGATCAAGAGAAATGTAACAGAGAGAAATTACTGAAACCCAAATGAAGGCTAAGTATGATAGTGGGACTAGAGTAAAGTAAAAGAAAATAGAGGAAAGAACTGGGAGAAAAAGGGTATTTACAGAAAACTAAATACAGGATGTACATAAATAAATATATTTATATATGATGATGCGGAAATAGATCTACATGCATGTACTTATAGGGTTAGTATTAAGGCAGCAGTTGGGCATTGGACCTTCACTCAAGTACTTTTTCAAAGCATGAACAATGTTCAATTAAATTGGCATTCCATGATGCTCACCTTCCCAACATGATCACTGAAGATAAATATGTACATAAGCAAAAGAGGTAAAGAAAGCTGATGGTGCCTGGCTACCAATAGATATAGCATCTGGGCTGAGCCCCGGTGGTGTAGTGGTTGTGCGCGGGACTGCGGCCCACTGGGATGGAGGTTCAATTCCAGCAGTGGGGCTGGGCCTCCTACTCTCACCACCGGAGAGCAGTGATGCCAAAAAAACAAAATCAAAAACAAACAAAAAAGATATAGCATCCGGGGTCTTAAAGACTTTCAAGTCTTACTTAAAGACTTGAAAGTAAACAAGTGGCCATCTAGCTCAGAAGCAACAAAGCCTACATGAAAGAAGCACACCAACCGTGTGACCATGAGTGGTCGAAGGGATCAGGTATCAGGCATCAAAGAACTAAAATTTGTATCATTATAAGTGAGGGGGGGTGTGATACAGATTGGGAACCCAAAGCCCATCTGTAGGTGGAGGAACATCCCGTTACAGAAGGGTCGCAGGGAGGAGACGAACAGTCAGGGTACAGTGGAGCATGAAATATGCAACTTTCCTCTAGTTCTTAAATGTTTCTCCCTCTCACCGCAACCATCATGATCCCAATTTTACCTTACAAATCCGGCTATAATAAAGGATGATCACTAGTATAGGTAGGAACTGGAAACATGGGGAATCCAGGACAGATGATTCCTTTAGGACCAGTGGTGAGAGTGGTGATACTGGAAGGGTGGAGGGAAGGTGGAGTAAAAAGGGGGAACTGATTACAAGAATCTACATGGGTTTACGTGGGTTGTGATGGAAGTTTTATGTGCCCCAATAAAATGATTTTTTTAAACGAAAGAGCTTTCTATAAAAGAAGAATTGTAAAATAATAATAATTATATACTAAGAAAATATCCCAGCCCAGTCCAAATCAAGCCCATAATTGGGGCTTGATTCTAGGTCATATGTCCAATCAGATGTTGAATGGAGGAAGAGCACGCACGGGCCAATGCAATGATGTTGAATGCAGGAAGAGCACGGGCCAATGGGTGGAAGGTCTTGTGGATCCAGTGGTGGTGGAAGCATCTCAGTGCTGGGATGGGTCTCCATGTGGTCCCTTCAGCTCCCGATAGCTCCAGCAGTGTTGCTCCATGTGGTTTGTCATCAGGAATACAAAACAAAGTGTGAATTTGGCTTTCAGTGGGCCATCCATTTCCTTAGTGCTTCCAAATGAAATCATTAAGCTGTGGCCTGACTCACAGGTCAAATTCCACCCCTTGACTCTTTTTTATGGGAGGGGGGCATCACTGCCCTCTGGTGGTCGTGGAAGCTACCCAGCCTTGTTCCTGGAGAGCTACTGCTGGATTTGAACCACCAAGCCAGTGGACTGCAGTCCCTCACTCAATCACTACGCCTCTGGGGCTCAGCCCCCACTTGACTCTTAATAGTCTCATGCTGACACCAGATTATGTAACTACCACAGGGAAGTAGTTATAATGTTACTAATACCTCTAACAGTTTAAGCCCTGCCCCAAATTTGTAATCCTATAGGCAGTAACCCTGTAGGTAGATACTGTGTGTTCAAATGCTGAGTCATATAAATAGAATGTAAATGTAACACTGAGCACTATTTTCTAATGTATCATGATTCTTTGATCTCATTGTTTAGCTTTGCTGTGCTGTTGCTATGATGATGAGTGTAATAAGGAACCGTGATCAATGAAAGGAAGGATAAGTCTGGGTGTTATTCTAATTTGTTTAATGAATGTTTAAACACTCAAGGTTTTTTTGTTTGTTTTTTAAAATTAATCATTTTATTGGAGTACTATTAGAAATCTTATAATAATCCATCACTAAAACTCAAGTTTTTATCTGGATCTCTCTCTCTCTTTTCATAGAGCTAACATGAAGATTTTTATAAGCACCATAGGCAAACAGATTAACTACAATAAAGCCACTTCAATTCCTGAAGGTATGTCGAGGTTTATGACAGTACTTGTGTTTACATTTTATATACCTAGGATTGACAAAATGTTATTGCCCTGTATTAAATAGAATCCATAAACACCAGGGGGGAAAATCCAAGAAACTAAAACCTTCTGCTAGAGTGTCCTGAATGAACAAAATCTTCCTTTGACCTTTCATTGTAACCCCCATAAGGCACTGTTATTTTCCTAGGGCTGCCATAACAACGTGGCACAAATAAGGTGGAATATAAAAACATTTTTTAAAGTCTCCCAGTTTTGGAGGTTAGGAGTTTGATATCACTGTATTTGACTGTATTCTTTCTGAGATCTCTGAGAAGGAATCTGTTAATACCTCTCTCCTAACTTCTGTTTATGATGAGAATCCTTGTGTTCCTTGGTTTGCAGATCACTCCAATTTCTACGTCTGTCTAGTCATGACTGTCATCCTCTCTGTTGGTGTCTCTTCTCTCTTGTAAGGATTCTACTCACATTGTTTTAGAATATGCTCTACTCCACTGTGTCCTCATATTACCATCTTTGAATACACTATTTTAAAAAGCCACAAGTGTGAGGGTGAAGACTGCTACTGTATCTTTTCAGGTACACAATTTTAATTTATAACAGATCCACTTTAGACTTTTGACCTTCAGAATTGTGAGATAATAAATTTATGTCATTTGAAGCCCCTAAATTGGGGTATTAAGTTATAGCAACAATAGAAAAGCTCAAGCATGAAAGCATTGTATTTCCTGCTTGGAAGATAAAGAGGAATAAAACAAAATTGTTCCTCTGTGCCTAAAATTAAATGCAACAGATGTGTGACAGGTAGGTTTGCATTAAGTTGGCTCAATGAGGACTATCAGGGGTTTGCCAGATAAGGTCTAGTAATTTCCCACAATGTGATCTAACACAAGGTCATGAAGTCTGTAATAGATGCACAGAAAGAGGAATCAGGTGGAATGCGGCCCTGAGGTCACAGCCCTGGTGTTCTAAAAGGAAATGCTCTTGGTGTGGCCTACTTCCCAACTAAGTAGGTACTATGGAAAACCTGCCTCTGTGTGTGTGTGTGCGCGTGCGCGCTGGGCCTAGAAATTGCATCCTGCTGAGCAATCTCTGCTCCTTTGTACTTAAGCCAACGGTCTGCCATATTGCCTGCTGGTGCCAGGAGGTATCATTGGCCTACCACTTGATCTGCTGAGTTGGGATGTATTTACCACTCCACTCATAACCATGACCTGTTGATCTCAGGTTTTATCTACCTCTGTAGCCTTAAACCATTAGTCTTACAGTTGATTTGAGGTTCGTCAGCCCCCAAAGCTACTTGACTCAAGAGAAGCCTCCAGCTTAACATCTGACTTATACACTTGGAACTTAGATGGTCCAAGACTGAGCTTTCACACTTCTTCAACTGTGTGGCTGTGGCGATCATGTACTTGATGTCAATTTCATGCTTGGATGTCTAGGGGTGGAATCTAGCCTGTCAATCTGGAGATAGCCGATGGGACCTCTGTGGACATGATTTTCTCTAAGAATTTTGGGAAGTCTCGTGATATTTCCCTCGTGGAGATGAGACACCATCTCCCCAGTTGTTGGGAGTTGCTCTACTGACAAGACAAGATGGTAGCATCTGAGGAACTGGAGGAGCTGGAGGAGAAGCCTTATGGCCTTACCCTGATAGAACCAGACCCGTGAAGCAGGAAAAGCCACAGGGAGACCCTTGCCAGCGTTGAGATGTTTCTATTACCAATGGATACTGCTGATAGACCCTGAGCCCTGGAAACAAGGAGCCATGAGAGGACCCCTGCCAGAGCCAGGACTATGCACCCACTAGCCTGTGACTTTGTGAGTTGGAAGAAGACTTTATAGACTGATATCGGGCATATGGGCTAATATAAGACTTATGACTTTGAACTGGACTGGGTTGGGATGTTTCCATTTTTCTTGTATATAAACCTTTCCCTTATATCCATATGCATGTCTATGAATTTGTTTCTTTAGTCTACCTGGACTAACACAGTGGCCCTTTTTCTTGTAATCAATTTCTATATTTTAAATACATCACTTATTTTGCTTTTCTAGAGAAGGCAGCCTAAGATAAGATGAAGTATATATACTGCATTAAAAGCTTGAACATGGTGATTAAATTAAAGTGGTACAAGGGGCTGAACCCCGGTGGCGTAGTGGTTGTGCGTGGGACTGCGGCCCACTGGGACGGAGGTTCAATTCCAGCAGTGGGGCTGGGCCTCCTACTCCCACCACCGGAGAGCAGTGATGCCCCAAAAAAACAAAACAAAAACCAAAACAATAAAAGTGGTACAAATATGGGAATCCACAGAAAAGAATTCCATTTCTAGAGTAGATTAGATCATTGCCCACAATACTAAGGTGAGCATTTCCTGTCGGTATACAATCTTGCTAATAAAAAACTGGCCCCACCTTTAAACAACTCTAGGCAATCCAGGGGAAGGAAATGGGGAGGGGCGCAGAGTGCACAAATACTTGCATTTCAATAGATCTTACAATTGAGTCTTATGCCAACTACAGTTTAGAAGGACCGACTCAAAAACAAGACTAGTTTTATTTTATACTGTGTGAACAGGAGCGGACAGTGAAAAGCAACCACACGAAACCTGCTCTCAGCAAGGCAATTCCAACTCCTAGCCTCTAGGGTTGCTGTGAGTCTCTCTGAGTATAGGGGTAGAGTTAGACCTTCCCTCTCTTGGTTACATGATAGAGTTTCCTAATTTTGAATGAATAGATCTTCATCTAATCCAATCTTTATACTGTTCAAAAGACCCCTTCCATAGTCCTGCGGGAGTTTTTCCTTTAACACTATTAATACTTTTATCTTTTCGTCATGCAAATGTCAGTGTTTTGTGTGTTTTTTTTAACAACTCCAAATCAGCTTTCCTGTATACAAAAAGGACGTATTGAGCAAAAGACACGCTGAGAAAAGAGGTGCTATGGTCCAGGGGGACAAGGCGGGGAGGTGATAGGCCTTCTGGTTAGAAAGGAAGTCGTCCTGGGTGCTGGCTAGGTGCTGAGGGGGAAGGGGGCACGGGAAGGTGAAGGCTCCTGGTGGTCCAGCACTGATGGCAGGTCACGGGGAGGGGGGTTCACAGAGACCTGGCGGCTGACCATTGGAGGGATCCCCAGCCAGTGAGGCCAACCGACGAGGGCTGAACCGGATCTCCTTGCTCATGTCCTCTGTGATGACACAGGTCCATGTAGGTGCTCTGGGGACCTGCGTGCCGGGCGGCTACCTGGCCTGCCCAGAGCTCATGGAGGGCGGTCCAAAGCCCTTAAACACTGGCCTGAAAGGTGCAGCTGCTTCCCGCCCAGAGCCGGATGGCGACGGGGACGCTTCCTGCTGGAGGGACAGGTACCAGGCCAGGATACTGGAGCCAGATGCTGCTGGGGCGGGGGTGATGGGCTTGTAGGACATCCCTGACTCCTGGGTGTGGGCCGACCCGCTGCTCTGGGGCTGGCTGCTGGCGGCTCAGCCGTGCACTGAGTCAAATGTCACAGTTTTTTAAATTAATTAATTTATTGTGAACGTGGCAGTAAGTGCCAGCTGCAAATAGCTTCCATGGACACAACTAATACAAAAGCAAAATTTTACCCTTTAATTTCCTTCAATAACAGAATCCTAAAAAGAGTTAGATACTTGCAAGTGAATATCTAAGAATGTTAGCACTAGAAAATTAGGTGCTGCAATACATATATACAGTACATATTACTAAAGAAAAAATATCCCCAAAAGGGAGGGGAAGTCTATCGTTAAGTGCAGTTCATCATAACTCATAACGAATATATCTAAGTTGAGGACTACTGTGTTACTCTGGGTTGACTGCAGAAACAAATTCAGATACTCATATGTGTATAAGAAATAATTTTATTTAAAAGAGCAAGTGTATATTAAGAAAAGAGCAAGTGTCCCTCCAGGACAGATGGTCCCTTCAGAACCAGCGATACAGGAAGGGTGGAGGAAAAGTGGGATGAAAAGGGGGAACCGATTATAGGGATCTACATATAACCTCCTCCTTGAGGTATGAACAACAGGGAAGTGGGTGAAGGGAGACATCAGACAGTATACAAGATGACAAAATAGTAATAATTTATAAATTACCAAGGGTTCATAAGAGTGGGGAGGGGGGAAAACGAGGAGCTAATACCAAGGGTTCAAGTAGAAAGCAAATGTTTTGAAAATGATGAGGGCAACAAATGTACAAATATGCTTGGGTGTATACAATGGATGGATGTATGGATTGTGATAAGCATTGTATGAGCACCCAACAAATAATTCAAAAAGAAACGAAAATATCCCAGCCCAGGCCAGACCAAATCCAATGTAGCCCATAGATCAGATACTAGTCCATAAATTCTTCTTTAAATTCACACTGCAATGATGTTGAATGCAGGAAGATCACTGGCCAGTAGGTAGAAGGTCTTCTGGATGTAGTGGCAGTGGAAGCATTTCAGCACTGCTGTGGGTCTCCACATGGCTTCACCAGCTCCAGGGCTCCACCAGTGTTGCTCCATGTGGCTTGTCAACAGTAATGTGTAGCTCTGGGATACAGTAAGATTTATCCCAAGCTTTCTTCCCTAAATATATACCTGTGTTAGTTCGGGTAGACTGGAGGAACAAATTTCATAGACACATGTATGGATATAAGGAAAAGGTTTATATACAAGAGGAACAGGACATTGAGCCCAGTCCAATAGAAAGTCATTAAGGCCAATATTAACCCATATGCCCAAAATCAGTCTATAAAGTTTCCTTCTGACTTTATAGGTCAGTGGGTGCAGAGTCCTGGCGCTGGCAGGCATCCAGTGGTGGCCGAAGCAACTCAGCACTAGCAGGAGTCTCCTCAGGGCTTCTTCAGCTTCAGAGGTCTGGTTTCATCAGAACAAGGCCATGTGGCTTCTCTTCCGGCTCCTGCAGCAACTCGGACACTGCCATCTTGTCTGTAATTCCTTGTCTCTGAGACTAACTCTCAACAACTAGGGAGATAGCTTCTCATAGCGAGGTTTCCCAGAAGTCTCAGGAGAAAGCCATGCCCACATAGAGGCCTCATTGGCTACTCAATGGTTATTTCCAGATTAACAGGCTAGGCTCCACCCCTACATTTCAATCATAAAATTAACATAAGCACATGACTGCCACAACACCAACTTTCGCTGCTTGCTACACATGATAAATGACTATATACGTAGAGGTCAACGAAAGTAGGTCAGAGGTTTTTTTCCCTAAAAGTTGTCAACCATCTAGAGTAATCAAACTGAAATAGTCTGTCCCACCCTAAATAGGGCCTACTCCCTTCTGATAAGATTAGTAGTAGATTGTTTCCCTGAAGGAGAATACAGGGAGGCCAAGCCCGCTCAGGGGTGAGCAAGGTTAGGCCACCATATTGAGTTTAGGGTCCACCCTTTTGTCACATGTATACCCTAGTCCCTCCCCTTCCTATTATGTGAACACCCCTAGCTCATCTCCTTCTTGCCATGATTATGCCCACTGTATGTCCCCCTTCTATTGCTTGTATTGCCCACGTTATAACCCCTTCCTATAACATATGTCTTTATCGATAATTAGGGGAACATTCAGGCCCCCCCAAAAAATGTAAGCCTCAATTAGCAATAAATCACTCTCCCCTTCCCTCTCTGCCTGCACTATGCACAGACCTGGCTGTTGAGATCATAGTTGTCCAGGAAGTCAGCATGCAATCATGAAATGTGTCTGATTTCTTTATTTTGCTCTCTCTCTTTCATTTCTCTATGACTTTACTATTGCATTTTATATATATATATATATAAAATATAATTGAGCCTATTGAACCCATGATCATTTGTGGGGGACTGACTACCCCCACATGTAGCAGAATGTGTCCACCTCCAGGGAGGAAGGCAGGAGTTCCTAAAATCTTCAGAAGAAGGCCATGCCCACACAGGGCGTCATTGACTGTGACCAGATCAACATATAGGCAGTTCTTAAGAGTATAATTTTAACTAGTTAAGCCAACCCATTGCTTCACCCTACTGGTCTAGTGAATTGCTAACCATAAGATCAACAGTTCGACTCCACCTGTCATTCCTTGGGAGAAAGAAGAGGCCTCTGCTCTCTGAAAACTTGACAGCTTCAAAGACCAAGAGTCTTCTTTACTCTGAGCTATAGGTCACTATGAGTCAGAATCAACTCTATGGCAGTTGATTTTTAACTTATTAAAGAATTTTGGCTGAGCCCTGGTGGCATAGTGTTTGTGTGTGGGACTGTAGCCCACAGGGTTGATGGTTCAAATCCAGCAGCAGCTCTCCAGGAGCAAGGCTGGGCCTCCCACTCCCACCAGGGCAGTGATGCCACCAAAAAAAAAAAAAAAAAAACCTTAAAAATTTTTTAACTGCTTTAAGACAACTCCAACAGACAGTTGTGGTTTAAGGGTCAAAAATTACTTAAGGGTGCTACTTTTAGGGGCTCATGTCACCTGCCTTTGCTCCAGGTAATTTAGATTTCAGAAGAATTTGAAAATCCTGTCCAGTACTTGTCTCCTTTTAAGAATTTGAAAATCCTGTCCAGTACTTGTCTCATTTTGTTTTTGTTTTTGTGTTTTGTTTTTTTTAGGGCATCACTTCCCTGGTGGTGGGGGTAAGAACTTGTCTCTTTTTAAGCATAAGGATTGAATAATTCTAAATAATCCAAATAATCTTCCTTTTTATTCTTAGATGGAATTTCTGATCACAACGTTTTGTATGGTGACTGGGCACTATCTACTTCTGGTCTCATAGTAAAGGAAGCCACTATTCATAGAGGCAATTCTTCTTTCTACTCTGCATGCAACTTCTTTTTTTGTTGGGGGGGCATCACTGCCCTCTGGTGGTGGGAGTAGGAGGCCCAACCTTACTGCTGGATTTGAACCTTCAACCCAGTGGGCTGCAGTCCCGCGCAGAACCACTACACCACCGGGGCTCAGCCCCTGAATGCAACTTCTTTTACCATTATTATCTTTTCCTGTATTAATAAAAAAAGTTGTACTACCATATTTTAATGAAAATAATACATTCATTATACTGATTTTGTAAATGACATAATTCTTCTTTCTATGTATTAGGGGGATAAGTAAAAAAGTACTGTTACAAAGGACATTGGACTTCCATTCAAGTACTTCTTTAATGCAAGAACACTTTGTTCTATTAAATAGGCATTCCTTGTTGCTCACCTTTCCAACACAATCAATGAAGACAAATGTGTCCACCAGCAAATGTGGTGAAGAAAGCTGATGGTGCCCGGTTATCAAAGATATTATGTCTGGGGTCTTAAAGGCTTGAAAATACACAAGCAGTCATATAGCTCAGAAGCATCAAAGCCCACATGGAAGAAGCACACCAGCTTGTGTGACCACAAGGTATCAATGGAAGCACTTATCAGGCATCAAGAACAAAATATCATTGCATGCCACCTTCCTGATATGATTGCTGAAGACAAAGGTGTGCATAAGCAATTCTAGTGAAGAAAGCTGTGGTGCCTGGCTATCAAAAGACATAGCGTCTGGTGTCTTAAAGGCTTAAAGGTAAACAATCAGCCATCTTGCTCAGAAGCAACAAAGTCCATATAGAAGAAGCCCACCAGCCTGTGGGACCACAAGGCATCAAAGGGATCAAGTATCAGGCATCAAAGAACTAAAAATTTTATCATTGTAAATGAGAGGGAGTACAGATTGGGGACCCAAAGTTCATCTGCAGGTGAAGTGACATCCCCTTGCAGAAGCCAGTCAGGGTACAGGTAGCAACAATTAAATGTCTGACTTTCCACTAGTTTTTAAATGCTTCCTCCAGCCAACTACCATGATCTGAATTCTACCTTACAAATCTGGTTGGACCAGAGGATGTACACAGGAAACATGGGGAATCCAGGACAGATGATCCCTTTGGGACCAGTGGGGAGAGTGGCGACACTGGGAGGATGGAAGGAGGGTGAAGTAGAAAGGGGGAACTGTTTCTAAGGCTCTACCTACAACCTCCTCCCTGGAGTACGGACAATGGACAATGGGGAAGTGAAGGAAGGGAAACATCAGACAGTGTTTGAGAAGACAAAATTATAAATGTTTATAAGTTATCAAGGGTTCGTGAGAGAGGGGGGAGCCAGGTGGGGTGGAAAAAGGAGGAGCCAACACCAGGGGCTTAAGTTTTGAGAATGATGATGGCATCAAAGGTGCAGATGTGCTTTGCATACAATGGATGTATGGATGGACTGTGCTAAGAGTTGTGTGAGCCTCCAATAAAATGATTTTTTAAAAGCAGTGCTACAAAATCAGAAACTTTTTTTTTGGGGGGGGCGGGCATCACTGTTCTCTGGTGGTGGGAGGAGGAGGCCCAGCCCCACTGCTGGAATTGAACCTCCATCCCAGTGGGCCGCAGTCCCGTGCACAACCACTACGCCACCTGGGCTCAGCCCAAAATCAGAAACTTTTATAACATAAAAGTACTAAAATGCGAAGGAGCCCTGGTGGTGCAGGGATCAAGGTCAGCAGTCTCCTCAGGAGAATGATGGGAGTTTTTCTCCTGTAAAGTGACAGTCTCACCCACTGGGACGGAGGTTCAATTCCAGCAGTGGGGCTGGGCCTCCTACTCCCACCACCGAAGCAGTGATGCCAAAAAAAAAAAAAAAGTGACAGTCTCAGAAACTCGTAAGGGCAGTTCTGCCATCTCGGCGTAGGGTCCTTGTGAGTCAGCCTCAATTCAACGGCATAGAGTAAAACACGAAGTGATTGCTTCTTGACACAGCTTTCATTTAGGCCTATAAAAACCTTGAGAGAGTTTCCATCTCTCTCACTCATCCCTCTAAACTCCTGCATGCTGATTCACATGACATCAGATCATCCATTTTGGCATCTTCAAAGGACTCAAATTGTGTTTCTTTTCAATACTCTTTGAATTGGGGAACCAAAAGAGTTTTAAAAACTCTTTGAATTGGGGCACCTGAAGGAGCGAGGTCAGAGGTATGGGGTGAGTGAGGTCAGTTTTCCCAACAAAATTCTCTCAGGACAGTCCTTGGTATTCTTGAAGAATAAGCAGGTGCATGGTCCTAACAGAAAGTGTGGTCTTGGTGCAACTTTTCTGGTCTTGTTCTCATCAATGCATTTTCAATTTTCTTAAAACATCTTCAGAATAAATCCCTGTGTAGGAATGAGTCAATCAGGGAGCCTACAGAGCGCTGATGGATCACGCAATATACCTCTGATTCCTTGAGGCTTTGTTACTATTATTATGGCCCCAGTGCTGCTTCCCACTCTGGACTGGAACATGTCCCTAGGTATAGCTAAGAGATAAAGCTCACAACAGACAAAACCCAGGAACAGGAATGGGAATAGAAATACCAAAAAGGGGAA
Source organism: Nesogale talazaci (assembly GCA_004026705.1). Classification (NCBI taxonomy): domain Eukaryota; kingdom Metazoa; phylum Chordata; class Mammalia; order Afrosoricida; family Tenrecidae; genus Nesogale; species Nesogale talazaci. Next base: position 74,661 of record PVJH01006245.1, read on the forward strand.
GTGGGGAGGGGGAGAAGAAGGGGGTACTGATCACAATGAATGGCACATAACCTCCAGGGGAAAGACCAACAGAAACCAGAGAGGAAGGGAAATAGTGGTTGGTGTGAGATATGAACATAATAGTAATTTATCAAGGGGCCACAGAGGTGGAGATGGGTTGCTGATCCCAAGGACTCAATAAAAAGTTAATGTCTAAAAAAGCATGATGGCACTATATATATAAACCTGTCTGATACAATTGACGTATGGATTGTAACAAGAGTTGTAGGTGTCCCTAGAAAATGATATTAAAAAAAAAAAAGAAATCGCTGTGATCATTCTGTGTCCTTCAAGAAACTCAATTAAAATTGCTCCTTTAGAATCATCCCTAGTCATCATAACCTTCAGTGAATTTTTTTCTTGAATTAAACTGGCCTAGCAGATACTCTTGGAAACCAATGTTTAAACTGCTCTTTGTTCTTTTATATTGAACGGGGAGAATGCAAGGCACTTAAAATTCATTCCACGAAATTATCTTCCTTGGCTTCAATTTTGCTTAAAAGACTGTGTTAGTCTGGATAGACTAGAGAAACAAATTCATGAACACTCATATGTGCATAAGAAAGAGGTTTATAGTCAAGAGCTTCATTTGGCTTTTCCTCAGAGATGTCTCCCAGGAAGTAAGCCTTGTCAGTAGAGAGTCTCTAATCGAGTGTTGTCAGTTAAAGATCTCCAAGGAAGTGAACCGAGAGACAGTGTCTCCATCTCCAAGAAGGAATTATCACATTTCTCAGAACTCTCAGAAGGCTATACCCATACAGAGGTCTCATTGACTATCTCCAGATGGATAGGCTAGACTCCACCCCTGCATTCTTTGTTTGTTTGTTTTTTGGGCGTCACTGCCCTCTGGTGGTGGGAGTAGGAGGCCCAGCCTTTGCTCCTGTGGAGCTGGAATTGAACCTCCGTCCCAGTGGGCCACAGTCCCACACACAACCACTACGCTACCCACCGGGGCTCAGCCCCACCCCTGCATTCTTAATCCTTAAATTGACACATTAAGTGACTTCCACAAAGACTTCACAAAATTCTTTGAACTGGCTGATCTTCACGCAACACTTTTGGCACCCATTCAGCTGAAAGTTTGCTGAAGCCCAGATATTTGCTAAAAATTGAAAATGATGAACCACGTGAGAGCCCAACTTAAGTAGCTGTCACATCCATGGTAATTTTATGGTCTTTATCACAGTTTCTAAACTTAATCAGTTTCTTCATTGGTCTAAGTCTATGGTCTTCTATCCTTGCTCACCTGAGACCTTCTCAACCTTCCTTAGAACACTTGACCTAAGAACCATGGTTGCATGTGTGGCAGGATGCCTGTAAACTTGCTGCGAAGTGTCAATGATTTAAAAAGATGTTCACTTTAGTTTAACTTTGTTTGTTTGTTTGTTTGTTTGGGGGAGGGCATCACTGCTCTCCAGTGGTGGGAGTAGGAGGCCCAGCCCCACTGCTGGAATTGAACCTCCGTCCCAGTGGGCCGCAGTCCTGCGCACAACCACTACGCCACCGGGGCTCAGCCCTTGAGTTTAACTTTGACATTAGCCCTGACCTCAACATGACACAGAAGGCCTTTTTTCTGTTCTCTTTCTGTTTAGGGCACTGTAATGAAAGCAAGACAAGCGTGCTACTGAGAGAAAGCTCTGCAGTCATCCACTGATTGAAGGGGCAGGCTTAAACATACTGTGTTTGGAATAAACCCATGTATATACCAATTGGAACTCTAATCACAATTAATTTTTAGTCACTCTTCTATGTAAAAAATATGGTAACTCCGGGATCCTCAGGAATGTTGGCTAAATGGACCAAAGGCATACACAAAATGTTAGATGGGCTTCGAATTGCTTGCTGAGGCTTTTATAAGAACAGAATGAAACCAGATGGCTCTCACAGGGAAAATTTATTTGATTGTTACCATCATTTGTTCTGTAAGTGGTCTCACACACTACCTGTTAGCACTGAAGCATTTCTCATTTTAGATCGAAGGTAAGAATACTTACCTATATTATATATTGTATAGAGTTGTAGGCAATGATGGATTGTGTTATGAACCAACCCCCAGTACTGATAACTTCAACCTCAGGTTTTACCGTTCCATACCAGTTGCTATGGAGTCAACTCCAATTCATGGGGACCCCGCCTACATCAAAGTCACATTTTTCTCCTTGACATTGTCTGGAGCTGTTTTTTTTTTCTTTTTCCAGAAACAGATTGCCAGGTCTTTCTGGAAAGGTTTGGGGTGGACTTGAACCCCCAACTTTCCAGGTACCGGCCTGGAAGCATTTGTACCACACAGATACCACTTTAGAGTCTCACATATGTGTACAGAGTTGAAGTGCTTCGAGGGTTCTCAAAGCTGTGATCTCCTGGAAGGACACTGATGGTCAGGTTTGTGAGAAACTTTAGGTGGGCTCAACCCGCCAACCTTTTAGCTCTGTACTTATCAAGCGCGTAATCATCTGCACCACGTTAAGCCTTTGATCACTTCCTTTTAAGAACCCCCTGGAAAGCTGACTTCTCCCCACTCCCAATTCTAGCAGACGCGCTAGCACTGAAGGAAATATTCAACACTTAAGTGTTAATTGTGGATCGATTGATTTCACTGAAGACATGAGTGAGGGGGCATAAGTTGCTGGCCATTTTTCTAACTTTATTCTTCTGTTTCTTCGATTCTGATCCTCCCCTTTTGAAAAATAGTTTTGGCATGAGTAAATAAGAAATTCTAACCACCGAGTTCAGAAATTTCTGCCATCACCTCAAATCTGGATTTGAATACTGCAAGGGACGTTAAGGAGCAATGTCACTTTTTTTGTCATAGCTTCTGCCACAATAACAATCCATTTCTTTCATTAAGAAAAAGTATTATAATCAAATACCTTCTATAATTCATATAAAAAATCGGGTACATTTTCCCAGTTATTAGACTTCAGGTTGCTCTCCTGAATTAAGAAAATAATTTCCTGATGGGGCTACAGTTGAAAAACCTTTGGACTTTAATGAATCAGGCAGTTTATTGAAGAAGCAAAGGTGGTTCTGGTCCTAATTTCAATAATGAAGGTTGAGTCTGCATTAACCCTCCCCTTCGTGCCTCCACACCTCCCCAAAAGAAAACCTCAAACCAAAGCTGTTACTGACTAGGCCACCTTATAACAGGGCAGAGTAGAACTACCCCGTAGGGTTTTCTGTCATAGGCCAACCTCCGACTTCCGGGTGTTCAGCCCAGCACGGTGTGAGCCCCCACCCCCTCCCGTCGGCCTCTGGAAGGATTACAGCCTTGAAAACACTATGGTCACTGGGTGGGGAATAGATGGCAATTAGAACTCATACTCCTGAAAACAAACAAGAAAAATAGATGAAAACCAAACCACGTCTAGCTCAAAACAGCGAGTGGAGCAGCCAGAAACAGCTAGTGCAATTCCGGCGTTAGAAGGGCCATTCCTCTCATAAGCCTAAGACTTATAAGGATAATTACTCTTGCTCCGGTGTTACAGGGACAACTACTCTTGCTTAACTTTTATCCATGTGCAAAAGTTAGCAATAATCATAATTATCAAGCAAAGAAACCTATTTAGGGTGGGTTTGCTAGCAATTTTAAAACGAGCAAGAGGAAGTCAGAAGCAACCTTCCAGACACTTGCAAATAACTGTTCCTCTTCGTCCCGTAAAATCCACCGATATACAGGATTTTCCGGGACACGCTGGCTTTCTTCCCCAAAGGGAGCTTCCCAAATGCACAACCTGAAGGGATGCTAAACGCTCGGGCGAAAGGCCAGGTGGCTCTCTAGCGTCAAATTCAATGGCGGTGGGGTCAGGCGGAAAACCCCGATTCTCCTTCAGCACCTGCGGGCAGGCGGAGAGCGGAGAGCTCGGTCCCTCTGCGCCAGAGCCGACCCGGGCCACCCAGTGCGCGGCGCCCCCGCTTCCCGCCTCCCGCCCCCGGCCCGCCCCGGCTCCGGGCCCCGGCCCCGCCCCGGCCCCGGGCCCCGGGTCCCGGCCCCGCCCCGGCCCGCCTCTGCGTCAGGGACGCGGAAACCCCGTAGGAGAAGGGCGGGCGGGGAACTCGAATCTTGGCTTTCGTTTGCTGCAATATTCTTCCGCCGCACCTGAAAAGAGTCCCAACCTTTCCCCACGGCCCTGGGATTTCCAGCACCCCTGAAGTATCGAGGGGTGACCAAACTTGGGTTTTTCCACCAAGGTGCACAAGGTTTTGTTTGCGGTAAGTGCCTCAGGCTTGAAATCTTGTGGGAGGTCGAGGAGGGGAGAGAAAATCCCTCCGCAAGAAACAGGTTCCGGCCGCGAGCCTATAAAAAACGGGTGGCGCGGTGCTGCTGTCTTTTCAGTCGAGCTCGGAGTGGCTTTTCGGACATGTCTGGTGGCTCCGCGGATTACAACAGGTATGGCGCTTTCACGGTGGCGGCATGAAGCGAAGGGAGTCGTGCAGCCACAAGCTTAGTAGAATAAGCTGGCATCGAGGCAGGGGGCTGGGGACTCTGGTGTTGACTAGGGCTCCGCGCCCGCGTCCTTCGAGAAACTTCCTTAGCGTACGGCCCGCGGTCGCGGGGAGGTCAGAGAAGGAGGGGTTTTAGCACAGCGCCTAAGGGCTCTCTCGGGGGTGGTTTTGACTTGTCAGCCGCCTTCCTCCCTGCGCGCAGTGGGACCAGCAGCCGTGGCGCAGCCCGCCTTGGGCGCCGGCGAGCCGAACCCGGCTCTCCCTGGGGCGCACTCGGGCGCGAGTCGAGGGCCCGGGCTGAGGGCGGTGGGTGTGCGGCCGGGCGGCGGCTCCTCCGGCCCCGGCGCCCGAAGGCGGGCGGCCCCTGGGAGGGGGAGCCGGGGTCCCGCGAACCGTTGGCTCGGCCGGGCCGGGCCGCGCCGCCGCGTCAATCACCCGCTTGCGCATTGCGCGGGGCGGAGCCCGGCCTGCAGCTCTCGCGAGAGGCGCCACCGCCTAACCGCGATGGGGAGCCGAGGGCCAAGGCGTGGGGCGGGCGGCGCGGCCTCGCAGCCGGCGGAGGGCGGGCCTGACTTGCGGTTTTCTCGCCCGCAGAGAACATGGCGGCCCTGAGGGAATGGACCCCGATGGTGTCATCGAGGTAAGCGACGGCGGCTGGCTTTAGACGATGGAGAGGACGCGGTTGTTGCTCCCGTTGACCCCGTCTCCCTCTCTCTCAACCCCTGAACAGAGCAACTGGAATGAGATTGTTGATAACTTTGATGATATGAATTTAAAGGAGTCTCTTCTTCGGGGTATCTATGCTTATGGTTTTGAGAAACCGTCCGCTATTCAGCAGAGAGCTATAATTCCTTGCATTAAAGGTAAAAAACCCCAGTCCTCTCCCCCCCTCTCCCCCCCCCGCCCCCGTGGCCTATTCAAAAGAATTGGAAAGGAATCCTTTCCAAAAGATGTGAAGCCTAGCAGGGAAAATAACATGGGGGAACTTAGCCACCTGTTTGTGTTCCTTAAAAGTGAAATGATGGCAATCATCTTTCGGGACTGAACCTGAAATGAAGAGAATACTCTGTGCTGATCACTTAACATTGGGCGGAATTCATGTTCCAAGTGCAATACATGGTGTGTGAACTAGAAGGGACGGTTTGCTGTGGGATCGGTAAATATGTATCCTACTTTTTTTAGGGTATGATGTGATTGCTCAAGCTCAGTCAGGTACTGGCAAGACAGCCACATTTGCTATTTCCATCCTGCAACAGTTGGAGATTGAGTTCAAGGAGACCCAAGCACTAGTATTGGCCCCCACCAGAGAACTGGCTCAACAGGTATTGATAGTGTAGTTCAAAAACTGCTTGCGTGTTGCATAGGTTTCAGGTTTCACAACTGTAAAGGATTTAAGTTAGTGTTAATTGGTCCTGCCAGAGCCCTTTCCATCATTGCCTATGCATGCAGGGTAGGTGAGCAGGAACTGGGTGTGCAGCTAGCTGTTTGCAGGTTTTCTGACATTGAGAAACCAAAGTTTTCTCAGGTTGTGCTAGTGTCTACCACTTCAGTTTCAATGCAGTTGTGCAACATGAAAACTGCAGTGACATGTTAACATTTGACTGTCTCAGTAGTTTGTGATGCATCTGTTGCATGCTCTGTTTTTCAAAGCTGTTACGTTGGCTTTGAAGTAAATCTTCCTAATAAAGCTTTAAGCTTTATTAAGATCAAGACTAAGACAGTATGTACTATGAGAAATGTTAAATGGAAGCAATTTCCCTATATGTGATTACAGAGCTGGTTTGTCTTCTACATAAACACTGAAGAATAATTTAAGGGTTTAGTGTAATTAGCTGACAAGCCCCCAAGTTTGACTAGGCACAAGACTAAGACATGGGAATTGTATTTTGACAGTGTTGAGTTTGCATTTTAAGCTTGGAAGTAGTTAAAGGTGCTGTGCATGCATAAAAGCTGTTTGCAGACTACTAAGTCAGAATTGTTTTGGAATTGAGTTGATGCCTAGAGTTCTGTAGGATAGTAATTAAGGTTTCTGGCTCTTAGATCCAGAAGGTAATCTTGGCACTTGGAGACTATATGGGAGCAACGTGCCATGCATGCATTGGTGGAACCAATGTTCGAAATGAAATGCAAAAACTGCAGGCCGAAGCACCACATATTGTGGTTGGTACCCCAGGGAGAGTGTTTGATATGTTAAACAGACGCTATCTTTGTAAGTATTACTCCTTTCCTTAAAACACACAATTTGAAACTTATTGGTAAATAGAATAGGAAAGTATGGTTCATCCACAAACAATAGTGTGTTTTTTAACAGCTCCAAAATGGATCAAAATGTTTGTTTTGGATGAAGCAGATGAGATGTTGAGCCGAGGATTTAAGGATCAGATCTATGAGATTTTTCAAAAATTAAATACAAGCATTCAGGTGAAAATTTTATTTTGCTCCTTGTGTGTAGACTTGAGATTTTGTGTAATATGGATGCTGTTTGCATGATTAGAGTGTGCTATCGTTGTGCTGCCTTCTCAAGCAGTTGGTTCATAGTCCTAGATGAATTTCAGTTTGTGAAAGCTGTGTGTTCTTCGCCAACCTAATTCTTTTTTAAAGGTGGTGTTGCTTTCTGCGACAATGCCTACTGATGTGTTGGAAGTGACTAAGAAGTTCATGAGGGATCCAATTCGAATTCTGGTAAAGAAGGAAGAATTGACCCTGGAAGGAATCAAGCAATTTTATATTAATGTTGAAAGAGAGGTAATTGATAACCATAAGCACACAGCATTTTTCCTTCTTGTATAAGCACTGTGCTAAAATTACAGAAACTGGGACACTGTCTTGGTTTTTGTAATAATGCTAGCAGAGTACACACAAGAAGAAAAGCAACACTGCACTGCGTCTGGAAAGACTGGGGTGGACCTCTTTCTTAATGTCCAGTGTCCTTTGTCTTAAGATTTGGTGCGATAAACCTACTTGTGATTAGTAAAGACTTTCCAATGCTCGAAACAAAAGTGGCTAAACCATTTTTAACTATTCTAGGAATGGAAATTGGATACACTTTGCGATTTGTATGAGACCCTGACAATTACACAGGCTGTTATTTTCCTCAATACAAGGCGCAAGGTGGACTGGCTCACTGAGAAGATGCATGCCAGGGACTTTACAGTTTCTGCATTGGTAAGAGTTTTAACCTAAAACTCCTTAAGTAGAACATAAAGGTCTTTTGTTACAGCAGGATTTAGACTACAATATAGCTGTTTAGTGCTATTTTGTCGTTCCCCCTGCTCAAAGTAAAGTTGTTTCTTATCTATCCCTGTCTGCTAGTCTCTTGTAGCAGCCCAGGGACGCTTGGTCTCATACATATCGATACACTTAACAATACTGGCTTTTGACTGTTGATTGCTGAATTAAGGTTTGTTAAATTTTACCTTGCAGCACGGTGATATGGACCAGAAGGAAAGAGATGTGATCATGAGAGAATTTCGATCAGGCTCAAGCCGTGTTCTGATCACTACTGACTTGTTGGTGAGTCAATTTCTGGTGGCTTACTTTTCCCTACCAAAAGCTGATAATTGGAGGAAAGGGTTTTTTTTAATAACCTTTACCAGTCTGGGCTGTTTGGGAGAATAAAGAGAAGACCACAACTCCACAGTGGGCTATGCAACTTAGTATAGTTCACTACTATTTTGTGGCCTACATTTTTATTATACCACGCTCAATTGTGTGAATTAGAATCTGAGCAGGTACCCTTGTATTTCAGGCTCGTGGGATTGACGTACAACAAGTGTCTTTGGTTATAAACTATGACCTACCTACCAATCGTGAAAATTATATTCACAGGTGAGTAAATGGGATCTTGACTACATTGAATTATATTGGTCAAATAAATTCACACTGCTTTTTTTTCCCCCTGAAAGGCAACATCAAATCAGGGAATTGAAACTAATGATGTAATTTTTAAGATACAATCAATGATAAGTTTTCTTGGGAGATTTAGGTAGTCAGTAGTGGGAAAAGATTGGTCATTCTATAGGGGGAAGAGTTGTGTGGCCCAGTTTGTGGCGGTCAGGTGTTAACTTATGTTGGTTCAAGTTTATGTTGAGTCTCTCATGTTGCTCTCGTGTCCATGTGCTTTTTTTGGTTTGTGTCTTCCATAGTTGGGATTTTCTTGGTGTCGTCTGGTAGCAATTTGAGTGTTCCCTGGTGTAGTTAATAGTGGCTTTATCCCTAAATAAATTGAATTGTACTTTGTTATATGATGTAAAAAAAGACTTTTTAAAAAATACAGGAGTCGATAGCAGCAGTTGATGACGAGATGGCACTCAGAAACGACGTTGACGTAATTTAGGACGTGGATTCATAAGCGAAACAGCACACTGTTTGCATAAAGAGCGAGTCGGTATTTATATTTGTTTTTCTTTTGTCATGATTATTTGATATTTTAAGTTGCTCTAGTCTGGCATTTTTGTATATTTCTGTAGGTGGTTTTGTATTGTCTGGTCCTAGTAGAAAGGTACCGCAGATAAGTGTTTCAAGGTTACACATTTGCTGAGCAGAAAAGCAGTGATAAGTTTGGGTCACCATACCAAATTTGTGTTCCCAGTGGGAAAAATTGTAGGGAATAGTTAACCTTTCCGCATTTATATTTACAGTTCCAGAATTGCGTCGAAATGGATTACATAACTTCCTTTTTGTTTCATCCCTGGTGTTTACATCTGTCCCAGGCTGACATCTGCTCTTGGCTGGCCCACTTTGGTATGGGCTTTAATTTCACTACCCCAAACACATTAGTGTCACCTGCTTTGTAAAAAATAATGCTCAAGGCGCCTGATAACCCATTCTGCAGCCAGCCTTTGAATCCTTTTGGCACTAACTTGCAAAGGAGGACTCTTCTCTAGATACATTGTATAGCAGCTAGTGCTTCAATTACAATCATGAACCTATAACCTTGATTAGTAAACAGCAGCTGATGGTTAACAAGTGGATCGACATGTGCGGTAGTTCAAGCAGTGTGAGAAGTACCTTCCTAATCACCGACCTTTGTTCTCTCCCACAGAATTGGCAGAGGGGGTCGCTTTGGGAGGAAAGGTGTGGCTATAAACTTTGTTACTGAAGAAGACAAGAGGATTCTTCGTGACATTGAGACTTTCTACAATACTACAGTGGAGGAAATGCCAATGAATGTGGCTGACCTTATTTAATTCCCGGGATGAGATTCCTGAATGCCGTGCTCGCTGTTGCTGAATAGGCGATCACAACGTGCATTGTGCTTCTTTCTTTGGGAATATTTGAATATTGTCTCAATGCTCATAACGGATCAGAAATACAGATTGTGATAGCAAAAGCGGCTTTCGTCGCAAGCTCTTGTGAGGAAAGTCACTGGCTTTCTCCTCTAGATTAGTAGACTGTTGGGGTTGGGTATAAAGATGGGGTCTGTAAAATCTTTCTTTCTTAGAAATTTCTTTCCTAGTTCTGTAGAAATGGTTGTATTAGATGTTCTCTATCATTTAATAATATACTTATGGACTAAAAGATATAAGTGCTGTATTAAATCAGCCAATTATGTTAAACTAGCATACCTGCCTTTATTGTGTTTGTCATTAGCCTGAATAGAAAGGCCTTTAAGACTGATTTTTTTTAGAAAGTATTTGAATGCATTTTGTTGGTATTTATTCCATAAAGTATTTAATTAGTGTTAAGTGTGAACTGGACCCTGTGGCTACACCCCAGCAAGCGATCATATCCTAGTAGGGTTGAAGAAAACCCAGTAAAATTGCCATATTGCACATGTCTTAATGAAGTTTGAATGTTAAATAAATAAATTGTATATTCACTTTAAAGTTGGTTCACTTTTTATTTCCAAAACGCAGTATTTATTTACAAGCAATCAAATTAAAATTCAACTTAATTGTGTTAGCTGTTGCATCACAGTGGCACACAGGCTGATAAGCTGCAGATGTTCGTCAGCCCCATTGGCTAAACACTGATCCACTTCCTGTAACAGAGGAGACTGTTAGCAAGTAAAAATTATCCTCAGCCATGTAGTTGACATTTAAGTGCTTACTTACTGCAAGCTTTTCTGTAATAATGGACTTCTGCTTATCGGAAAGGCTGTCTTCAACGATGGTATCATGGAATTGATTGACCAACTGAGTTGCTGCATGTCCCTCATCTATCAGGTCCTGCATGAAACATTTTACATCAGTATGTTTGCTCAATTGCCCTAACTTTTCCGTAGAGAAGGTTAAAGGTTACCTTTACTGCAGCTTCTAACTTGTCAAAAGAGCCACTCTGACATGCAGTATATACTCTATCAATTGTCTCTGCTGGTATCACCTGAAAAGTAATAAGATTTGTCGGTGAACAGGATAAATTCTATGATCTCCACCTGTTTACCTAATAGTGCAGTAGTTGAAGCACAAACACTGGGAGATAGAGAAGTGAAAGTAACTGAATTCATTGCCATCCAGCAGATTCTGAGAACTGCCCCTGTGGGGTCGTTTCCGAGACTGTTAGGACTGCTTAACCCGTTCTGCCACCAGGCCTCCACAAGTAAGGGAGCTCTTCAGTTTGGTGCAGTTCAAAGCTCTGATGGCTGATGCATGAAGTGGACTATGAGCTGAAAATACCTTCAGAACTAAAAATGAGTATAGAGGTGTGGCACTGGGAAAAGTATTACTCTATATCCATGACCTGTTGGCACAAACATACTTGCTGAAAAACATTACTGCTTATATGTGCAAGTGAAGTCACTGGCATTGCAGCACTGGAAAAGCCTCGTATTTACAATGTATGCAGTCTTGGCACATAAGGAAGCATTCAGTCAGTGCCTGCTTGTTGAAGTAGTTTTGGAAAAGCCACACAAACCAATCAGAAGAGACAAAAAGTGCCCTTACCCCAGCAATGTCTGTGATCACTTTATCTGTGACCTCCTTTCCACCTGTTAGTCGAGTGGCACTCTGAAGATAGGTAATAGCTTTTCTTAAGTCTCCTTCTGACACTTTAACAAGATAGCTTATTCCCTTAAGAAAGAGAAAGTTATTTTGATAGGATGAAATTCTGGCCCCTTAGTCTATCAAGTTAATTCTTGAGGGTTATCAGGCTAGAATCTTGTACAAAGAGGAGCAGTGTCTAATCACACGTGTGATACTGGCCTTAGTTTTGATCCCTTGCAACACAATGTAGCATTAAACCCAACTTAAAAGGCAGGCCCTTTTATGTGTGAGACATTCTGACCACTGCTTTCATGTAGCTCAAGATTCCAAGTTCTTATATGCATTTGTCAAAGATTTAGTAATTAACACTAATAGTACCTCATTGCTAATTTTGACGTTTTCCTTCTCAGCAATGTCTAGTAATCGCTGCTGTTGAGTTTTATCTGACAGAGGTTTGAAACGGAATTTAGAACATCTAGAAGTTAGGGGTTCAATTATTCTGTAAAACACAAGGTTGGAAAAAGTAAGGGTCTGGGTTCTAAAAGGACTCCCAAAAGAACTCATTTTTTTTTTTTTGTAAGTTGCCTAGAAAACTATTTACTTAACGCTGTATTGGGGTTATCAAAATTAGGTTGCGTGGGCTGAGCCCCGGTGGCGTAGTGGTTGTGCGCGGGACTGTGGCCCACTGGGACGGAGGTTCAATTCCAGCAGTGGGGCTGGGCCACCTACTCCCACCACCAGAGAGCAGTGATGCCCACCCCCCCAAAAAAAATAGGTTGTGTATCTTAAGGGCCATATACATACCGACTGACATAGTTACAGATGAGACAGAAACGGGTTGTTTTAGATTCTTTCTCCATGGTTCTTCTTAAAGCTGCCTGAGCAGCTGAGGTCATGGAATCGGCTTCATCCAGAATTACAATTTTAAAAGGAGGGCATGGCTTCCCGCTGATTTAGAGAAACACATAACAGTGAACATTAGTACATGGACCATGTTGTTAAACAGTTTTACTGGGAAATAATTCACACTTGGAAGTGCAGTGGGTTTGCAGCACCACCATTCTCTTGGATCATCACTCTTCAATTCCTCAGCCTAAACCACCCACAAATCTATAGCTATGTCTCTTCTGGATATCTACTATTTTTTGTGACTACCTGTTGATTTACTGTAAAATAAAAACACCACCACCACTGCTCTTGAGTTGATTGCAACTCACAGTGACCACATAGGACAGAACAGAACTACTCCTGTGGGTTTCTGAGACTCTTTTTTTTTTTTTTTTGGGGGGGGGGGGGGGGGAGAGGAGTAGGAGGCCCAGCCTTTGCTCCTGCAGAGCTGCTGTTGGAATTGAACCTCCATCTCAGTGGGCCGCAGTCCCGTGCACAACCACTACGCCACCGGGGCACAGCCTGTGAGACTCAATATTTACAGGAGCAGAAAGCCTCCATCTTTCCTCAAGTGGCTGGGGCTTTCCCTGCTGACCGTGCATTGAGTAGTCTCAGACACATATGCCACCAACACGCCTTTTGATTCAAGGAAAAATACACCCAAACTCAAACTCTTGAGTCCATTCTGACCGATAGCAACCCTAGAGGCTGGGCAAGGAAGAACTAACTGCCTGTGGATTTCCAAGACGGTTCCTCTTTATGGGAGCCGGAAGCTATACCTTTCTTCTGAAGAGAGGCAGTTTCAAACTGTCAGCCTTGGGGTTAGCAGTCCAACACAATCACTATGCTACCAGGTAGGTATTACAAACTCCTTCCCACCAACTCCGAAGTGTGTGCTGATAATAAATTTTAAATACAATCTCTCTAGGTTCCAAACATTTAATTTTGGAACATTTGCCACTGAAGGACTTACGTGCACCACTGTTTTACAGCAGGGTAGTTGTACTTTAATCACGAATAATATTGCCTTCTAAAGTTCCAGTCTGAATAAGTATATTGTTACCCTCATTATGAAGAACACCCTGAAGTCTAAGTTACCTGACAGGAAAGGAAATTTTTCTGTTCTAATTCAACTGAAAAAAAATCAGGATTTTCATACTGAGCATATCAAACAAACACTTCTCAGCTAAAATGTCATAAAAAAATCTTGTGAGCCATGCAATTTAAATATTATAATACAAAAGTTATTCCTAAGCTCACAGAACTTAGATAATCTAACATGATCTTATATGGTCTAACATATAAAAGGAGTTAGGAATTGGACACTAACTTAGTTAAAAAAAAAAAACAGTGGCATGTCATGAAGAAGAGAAGACAAGCTGGCTTACTCTGAGCGACTCCCTGACACAGTTAACTGAGCAAAGTGCTTTACTTTCTCTCGAACCACTTGTATTCCACGTTCATCAGAGGCATTTAACTCGAGAACTCGCAGTCGAAAAAGCTCAGGCCTGTGTCAAAATGAAACAAGTATGAGAAAAGACAGAGGTTCAACTACATTTTAACACTTGCATAATTTAAAATCGACCATGTACAAAATATAAATGGAAGTATCAGTGCTGACAATTTCAGTCTTTATCTCTTTGCTTTTGAGAAAGGCAGCCATCACAGTGCATGTAACTTCCGCTATCCATGCAGCACTTGCTGTATGCAGTGTCATCAAAATCACTGTAAATGCCATTTCCACAGTGGAATACATTCATCCTATTGTTTACCATATACTATTGTTTACTTAATTTACTTTGCAGCCCTCTATTGTCAATCTGCTTTTAAATAATTTAATTATTTAAGCAATTTTAAATAATGCCGTAATAGAGCACATTTTGATTTCCACAGGCAGCTCGTGTGAGGAAAATTACTAAGCTCAATCAATTGTTTTTAAGTTTTGTTTTTAGTCATTTAAAAGTAACATATGCTAGGTGTAGAAAAATCTGAGAAATCAAAAGAAAGTTAAGCATGACTAGCATACTCTGCCAAACCAGCTTTGAAACTCTCCAGTTTTTCTTTTACAGATACTGCTGAGAGCAGAGCGTTCTTCACGGTTTTTGCAAACTGAAATGGCATAAAGCAATGAAGCAATTACCACTCACCTATAAGAAGTTTTTAGGACACATCTGCAGACTCAAAAAGACCTCCCAAATAACACCAAACCCAATTCCACAGAGTTGATTTCAACTCCTAACAAGCCTGGAGTATAGTAGAAGTACTCTGAGGATTTCAGGGTGTAGATCAGGTTCTCCAGCTTATGCGGTCTACTGCTGGCAGTGGACTTGAACTGCCGACCTTGCGGTTAGCAGTCCAATGCTTAATTCACTGAACCACAAGATGAAGCCTGACATGTCATGTTCACGGACATAGTTCAAAGCTATGGCGGCTTGATGCTGAGATATGGCCTGCAGTTACCCAAGGAGTCTGGTAACGTCCACTCACAGCTCCAGGGGTGCGCGCGCCTCCTCAGGACCCGCCTTCCTCAGAAAGCAGGCATGAACGCAGCTCTCTGGCGACATTGGAGGGGTGTAAAATGAACTTTCCGACAGAGGGGATTGCTATTAGGCTTATAACAGCTTCCTGCTTTGTTCTCTTTTATATTTCAGCAGAACAACTCTTAAATTATTTGTTGGCTTTGGGAGCACTTGTGTCAGGTGATCCTTGGGCCAGAAGCCCCCCATTCTGGATACATTCGAGAGAGCCCTTGCTACCTCGTGCATATTCTGCAGACCTCACACTTGGACTGCTATATGAGGGGCACTTCAGAAAGGCTGTGGAAACATTCCATTGTCTTCTCATTGCATTTCTCCACGAGCTTATTTTTGAAGCCCCCTTACTGAAAACATTTAAAAATTCTGTGTAAGGGCTGTTCTCTAGAATGGTTGGCTGAGGGAAGAGTAACTCTAAGAAGAAATTCCAAGCGTAGCCTGCAGAAATATTTCCTGCTCTAATGAAATCCAACCCAATCAATGGCTACCCACTCTGCTTCCATTTAGAAATGAGGGCCAAGGGCTTCAGGGGGTCATCTCAGAGGCAGGACCTCAAAAGGCCCAAGCAGAGGGAACTTCCTTTAAGGGATACGGGAATTGGCAGCATTGGATCCAACAAACTTTACTAAACCACCACACAGATGAGAATAAGAAAATGTGATGGGACGGGCGGGGTCCTCTGGGCTCCGAAATCTGAATACAATAGTTAAAGAAAATGAGAGAAGAAAAAAGGAAAAGCACAAACAGAAAACATCACATGTCTCCGTATATTTAAAATAAAGACATTGGAGAGACAAGCCCAGAACCATCGGCAGAGCACATTCCACATCTATCTGAAGTGGTGGATGCCGTGAACAGAGGCACCTGAGACTGCGGCGTGGAGACGACGGGACACAGAGCAAGGGAAGCAGTGTCCAGATTATGCGACTGTGAGACAGTGACAGGTGGGCTGGCATCCTGGCCCACTCGGGCAGAGGCCAAGGGACCGCATGGCTGAGGCTGGTGACCAGAGGGACTCTTGTCTGCTGGCAGAGACACTTGGTCTGCTGGACCAAGATTGTATCCCTACCGTTTACTGAGCCTGACCTGTGGTAACCTGCTGGGATACCCCCAAACCCCATAATGCGGGGCTGTGTATGGGGAGGGAGTAATTGAACAATAAGAAGTACAAAGATGCAGGCAAGAATGTGGGGCAACAGGGAGGGGGAGAGAGGAGAAAGGCCCAGTTGATTAGTAAATTACTCAGAAACAGAAGAAAGTCAACCCGACACAGAAATCAAAAGCAAATGTCTAGGAAAGGAAGTAGTCCTGTGAATTTTGGGTGTCAAATATTAAAAATAAAAATAAATATGAGAAAAAAGGAAAGATTTGAACTTACCCAAAGAGTTCCCTAGCGGCTGCCAGGATAGTTGATGTTTTCCCAGTGCCAGGTGGCCCATAAAACAAGAGATTAGGGAGCTGCAAGAATTAATTTTTATAAATTGTGTTATGGAGCAAATAGATGGAAATTATGATTAAAAGTCTGAGGAATAGATTGGTGACTCCCCAAATACAGAGGGAAATAGATTTCTTCCTATCACTGGTATCATGCTATTAACAGTCTAACCCCTGCTCCCAACCTGCCTTTACCCCCACTTCAGGCTATCCATTTCCCCCAAATGCCTTTCCGAGTCAGTCAATGACATAGATATGTACAAGTGTGGTACTCTATGTCTAATCTACATAGGCAGAACATTTGAAACTGGAAATAAAGATGTCGCAGTATTTGTAATGTGAAGACCAAGATTCTGTCAGCTCTTATTCCTGACCTTGTTTAGGAGTTGGGTACGAGTTTGAATTTCAGAAAGATGGCGGTGGAAACAGACATTGACACAAGTGAATTTGACCAATACTGAGATATAAGAGATACAAAAAAGGGCTGGGGGAAAAAAGCAGCAAAAAAGACTATCAGCCGGGGCTGAGCCCTGGTGACATAGTGGTTGTGCGCAGGACTGCGACCCACTGGGTTGGAGGTTCAAATCCAGCAGCAAGACTGAGCCTCCTACTCCCACCACCAGAGGGCTGTGATGCCCTAAAAAACAAAACAAAACAAAACAAAAAAAAGACTATCAGCCTTCTTCTAAAAACAGAAGTATTTTAAATGAATGATGCCAGTGAGGTGATCACAATGGGTAAGCGGAATCAGAACATGCATATAGTGTTGAATGTGAAACTATGACCTGCTCTATAAACCATAATAAAGAAGCTGAAAGTCAATGAAGCACATTCATGTGCCAGGTATTGTGTGAGATGGTGCATCTGTACCCTGTCTGATGGACTGCCTGAGTCAGAGAGAAGAACGAGGAGATTAAATAACAGCTATCACGGACTGCTAAAAAGACAAACCCATCTGTCCTGGAGGTCAGTGTGCCCTCTAGAGGTAAAAGCTGGCAACTTTGGTCTTATGTACTTGGGACAAGTTGTCAGGAGAGACTAGTCCTGAGAGAATGACATCATTTTGGTAAAGTGGGGGGGGCGGGGGGGGGGGTAGCAGAGAGAGGAAGGCGCTCAGAGAGAGAAGGGCACAATGGGACATAGGAACAGGTGCAGGACTGGGCCGTGCTTTGTTCTGTTGTGCACAAGGTTGCCGTGGGTCACAGCCAACTTGATGGCACCTAACGACACGTACCACCTCTGGTTTTACCCTGTGGACTTCGCCAGCTTGGCGCCTGTACGCGGGAACTGATTGGTGGGGAAGATGAGTAAGTGTGCTAAGTTGTAGTAATAAAACTACATTCTTCAATATGTCTTTTCACATAGGCATATCATTGCACATAGAAAATTAGGCAATATAAGTTAATTGCTGCCTTGCCTACCTAAGCTTCACTAACTTCACAGGACGCCGAGGAAAAGACATGAGCATCAGGGCGTTCTCTTCTGGCCCATCCTTCACACGCTAGGGTCCCACTGATAGACCTGTGGCCTGCACATACACTGGGGTCTGACCTCTCTCCTGTCGGCCGGCTCCTACTGCATTAAGCCAGACGTCCCCCGATGTGGGCCTCCCCTGCTTCTCTCAACACAGGCTCTCCTGGACTTGTGACAATGTGCACAGATTACTCACTTACCCATGGGGTTAATTGTGAAGTGTCTCTCTGTCTTGAAGGATTTCAAACTTATTTCAAACCCAAAACCTTAATTGTTCTGTACATATCTGTATTTTCAGTACCTTGTGTAAGACTCAATCATTTGCAAATAAATAAGCTGAGATACAGACAAATAGGGTAATCAGAAGATTGTCACCAGGCTGAGCCCCGGTGGCGTAGAGGTTGAGTGTGGGACTGCGGTCCACTGGCTTGGCGGTTCAAATCCAGCAGCAGCAAGGCTGGGCCTCCCACTCCCACCAGAGGGCAGTGATGCCAAAAAAAATTTTTTTTTTAAAAAAAGGTCGTCGGCTGAGCCCCGGTGGCGTAGTGGTTGTGCGCGGGACTGCGGCCCACTGGGATGGAGGTTCAATTCCCGCAGTGGGGCTGGGCCTCCGACTCCCACCACCAGAGAGCAGTGATGCCAAAAAAAAAAAAAAAAAAAAAGTTGTCACTGTTATATTGCTAATGCACACCTTAACATACTAACTATGAGACTCATTACTTTTTTTTGTTTGTTTGTTTTGGGGGCATCACTGCCCTCTGGTGGTGGGAGTAGGAGGACCAGCCCTTGCTCCCGTGGAGCTGCTGCTGGAATTGAACCTCCATCCCAGTGAGCCACAACCACTAAGCCACCGGGGCTCAGTCCGAGACTCATTACTTCAAAACATAAAAAACTAGTAGGTCTCTTCTTGACTATCTATTATTTTGATATGTGCATGCTCAGCATTTGTAAGGATTCGGGTAACAACTCTACACAGGATGTTGAAAAACTTCTTTAAAACATGACCAAATTATTGAACCTTGCACTCTTGTCATTGGTTAGATATATGTAGTACACTCTAGACCCATATGTTTAGTATCAATTCTTTTTTTTGGGGTGGGGGAGGGCAACACTGCCCTCTGGTGGTCGTGGGCGCTACCCAGTGCTGCTCCTGAGCCGCCGCTGGATTTGAACCACCAAGCCCCTGGGCCACAGTCCCGCACTCAACCACTTACACCACCGGGGCTCAGCCTGTAGTATCAATTCTTAAAATTGATTACTGGGAAGAAAAAAAACCTCCTACTATAGCTCTACAGGGAGTCTCTGACGTGTGGCATATTCAAATGATGACAAATCACATGTGAGACTGCCTTTTTTTGGGGAGGGTGCATTTTATTGATTAACAAATACAACATAGAATGTTATGGAATATAATTTGCTATTATCTTTCTCAGATGTTCACTCCCTTGTGTTCAAAGATTGGGTTTATATAGGTATTAATAAAAAGTCATCGTGAAAATTAAGGGGAAAAGGCTATTTGATTCATATCAGAACTAATTTTTGACAGAGTCATAGAAATGGAACCCCAATGAAGTCAGGGACGGACTACTTGTATTTTAAAGTCATTAAAAGAAAATGGAGGGCTGAGCCCCGGTGGCGTAGTGGTTGTGCGCGGGACTGCGGCCCACTGGGACGGAGGTTCAATTCCAGCAGTGGGGCTGGGCCTCCTACTCCCACCACCGGAGAGCAGTGATGCCCCCCCCCAAAAAAAATGGAATAATTATGTTCCTTTGCTCTTTAGAGTAGAGTTAAATGAAGAAAGAAAAAAAACTTTCTTAAAGCTTTACATGACTTTGAAAAGGAGTATAAAATAATAAACAAGAAGTTACAACCTATAAAAAGTTACAATGAAAATTTCTAACTTAGCCTCATAAATTAGATGGCATAACATCAAGATGTCGGTCATAACCCTACATTTGCCTATAGTTGGAAACACTTAACAATTAAAAATTCATCTTGTCTTGTCATCTGTGAAAGCATAACTAATTAAAATGGCATATCCTATGACAAAATTAAAATCTACACGAATAGCAGTAAAGAAAAAGACTTGCAATCGTGTCACAGGTGCTCACCCAGGAAGTGCGTCGACGGCAGCATGGACATGTACACGTCTGGGAAAAGCGGTCAGGGGAAGGCAGTAAACCCCGGGAGGGTTGCAAGTTACACTTACTTGCATTTGCAACCCCTGGTCTTGGCGGAGCCCTGGAGACACCAGGCATTCCATCTGATATAAATTTAAAGTGCTCCTTCTTCACTATGGGCTTACCTTGTCTCTGAATACTAATCTAAAATACAAAATACATGCCGGCCCAGCCAGGGACAGCAACACAATGGTCTATATGCACAGCTACATCTTTAGAGTTTTCTTATATTGTAGCTCAGCCTAAATCTGTAAAGAAAGGACAATTTTACCCTAAAGGTTGATTGATGGTTCAGACCCACCCAGAGGACCCGGGCTCAGTGATCTGAGTCATGGTCAAGCCAAGAAAATTCTATGGCATCACTGTCACCCGGGCAGCTGCCGTGAGGGAGAATCCACTCTGGTAGATGGCGGATTGGTTGGTTGGAGAGTATTACATGCCACATAGGTGTGACCAGGAGATGCTCGGCCAGGAAACATGTTCACTTTACTCGCCATTGTACAAACAGTTACCAAGGGACTACTGTCTCTTTAGCATGACGCTTAATTAGGGGAGGAAGATTTCAAAGAAGGGGGTCAAGAAGGCTCAAGCTCCTCCTGGCATTAAACACAATTTTCAACTCACATCGGCTCCTTCTAACGACTTTTTCAGCACTGCAACTACCTCTTCCTGGAAAGCAACTTCATCCACACACTTTGGGCGGCTGGGGGGAAAGAAGGTTTTTTTTAATATTTTCCAGTAGTCAAAGAAAAGTCTTTAAGCAATGCTTCCTTCGGCTAAAATAGCAATGAAGAGTCTTCTATCAAAATGAAAAGATAAATTGCTTCATAATGTAAGGTATTTGGAAAACCCCATTTGTATTTATCTTGTACAAATGCATAGGAGTCAGGTATTTTTCACTACCACGTGCATTTTCTACACCTGTTGTTTACAAACTTATGCAAAAGGATTTCATTTTGCTACAAGGGTTAAAACATCCGGATGATTATTTGTCTACAAAGTATTTTCCTCTGACAAAACTATAAACCTAAGCTTAGAAGGGAGTTCCCTTCAGTAACCTCAGGTTAGGGTGCTGACATTGTAAACCCCAGCATCTTCCACCCCGACCAAGCACACACTCATCAACTGACCAGCGTGACACTGCTGCGACATCACAATCACAGTAGTATCACATCACTAAATAGTGGTTTTCGAGAGGCTAGAATGGAGTCACACTCCCAGCTCTAAGAATGGGCACTGCCCTATTAACTCATCCAAAGCTTTGATCACTCCTTTTTCTCATGAATCAGGCCCATTATTGTTAGGAATTATGCCAGATGACATCTTATGGGGAAAGCAGTATATCATATAAACAGCACCGCATATTCATATATCTGCTGGCATCAGGCAGAGACTAAGAGTGAAGACTGAGCATGAGACAAGAGAAAATGATAGCAATCATGGCCAATTGAGGAACACATGACATAAGAGAGGGAAAAACTTGGTTTACATGTGAATTCTCCTTATTACTTTCTAAAGCCTTGTTGGGGCCAAAAAAAAAAAAAAAGTGGTCTTTATTTGGCCTATAAGTCACCTGCAAAAACTTGGTAAAGTATCAGGTCCCATCTCATGGCTATCGCTACTTTATCTGGTGGTATAGTGGGCACATGCTTAACTGCTAACAAAAAGGTGGGCAATCCTCAGAATCCTGAGGGTGTGTGTGTGTGTGTGTGTGTGTGTGTTGGGGTTAAGGGGGCACAGTTCTACTCTGTCCTATAGTCATCAGGAGTAGGAATCAACTCAATGGCAATAGGTTTTTAGTTAACAGTAATGATTGGAAAACAGATGATCTGGACTGAAGCAAGCGCCTGAACAGAAGTTTATAGAAATGTTGTTTTCCTCAAGCTGTTGTCCTCTCTTGGAAACGGTGCTCAGTGTGGAGAAAACCTTGGTTCATCTAAAAAACGGGGGTACTAGAGCACTCTAGGGTATCCTCTGTCCCAATTTCAAGGACTGAAACAAGTGACGATTTTCAAAGACATTATTTGAGCAAAGTGAACCCTACCCTCCTTATTAAACCAAGGGATCCAAACATGATGGCTGTTGGTGGTTGCTGTGGACTTAAATTCAGACTCCCATCAAACTGGCTAGAGAAGTTATTTGTTCCCTGTTTCGATGAAAACACGAGTGGACTTACTATTTTTCTACCCATGGTACAGGTTTGGCTTTCTTGTTCTCTCCGCTGCTTCCTGCAGCGGCTGCAACTGCTCGGTCCTTGGTCGGCGGTGGTTTACTAAGAGATGCTCCTTTCAGAAATGCCTGCATGGCTACTTCTCTCTGATGCAGGGAAGAGAGAAAAGGAGAAGAAAGCTATCTTGAAAGGATAATATACTACCCAAGAACACCTTAACCTTGTGCAAAGGTTAGGACCCTCTCAATGCACTGAGGTGAGAGCTGCAAAGGCCTTAGGGTGCCATGCCCAAAGGAACTTCCATTCTATGTACTGGGGAGAGTTACAGAACAGAGAAACCCTGTCAGAACCCAAACACTGTTTCCTTAGTGTCATGCCCTTTGATAAATATGATGCACCAGTAGCCACGCTCACAGTGACCTGCCAGGACAGAGTAGAACTGCCTCCAAGGGTTTCCAAGACGGTTAACCCTTTATGAGTAGAAAGTTTTGGCTTTCTCCCAAGGAGTGGCTAGTGGTTTCCTGTGCATCGAAATCACTTGACAGCAGGGAGAAAAGATAAACCCACCGTGGGCCTCTACCCACTCACTCGAGGCCACTCCCACTCACGACCCTCCAGGGCAGGGTTGCCCAGATTAATTTTCCTTTTCAGTTTTATTGACATACAATTCATATATCCATCATCCCTGGGAACTATTAATCCAAACTGTCTCTGTAGATTTCCTAGATGAATCTTTACAAGAGTAGAAAGTCTCATTAGAATTTGACTTTGAATTCTCTTTTTTTGTTTTTTGGGCATCACTGCCCTCTGGTGGTGGGAGTAGGAGGCCCAGCCTTTGCTCCTGTGGAGCCGCTGCTGGAATTGAATCTCCATCCCAGTGGGCCGCAGTCCCTTGCACAACAACTATGCCACTGGAGGGCGACTTTGAATTCTTCATGCACTCCACCCCCAGGGCTCCCAGGGGAGGCTAGGGCTTTCAGTTGAGGGCTTGCACTAGCTGAAGTGCAATCAGCTGTGCTGACATCACAAATGAGGGCCTCCACTCTTTTCGGTGGCATAGAGCTCCGCAGAAGGACTTACTTTACCGGCAGGGTCAAGGATTCTGTGGCTGTTGTTTTTGGCGGGGTAGCAGATTGCTGTAAAATAGAAAAATGCTCATGATAAATAAAACCCATCGTTCACATGGATTCACATGTAAAAACGGTTGAATGAGGCGTATGACTCGGGCTGTGTACTTTCAACGCACATTCATTAATCAAGACAACGCAGTAAAGCATGGGCAATGCAAAATTAACGGGGAACCCACTTACGAGACGACATAGAGCTGTAAAGACAAAAGCTTCATTAGCTTTCCCACAAACTCCCAGGACTAGAGGCAAATCTACTTTGTGGCCGTATCTATGCTCCAGAGCCTGCAAGCGTGGAAGATGCTGCATGCTGGTTAGTGAATGAACTCCCATCCACGAGACTCAGTTTCCTTGTAAAAGAAGCCGAAGCCTGTTCTACGAGGTAACGGAATTCAACCAAGAAAGCGTGCTGTGCCTGGCTCACGGGCATCGTGCACCTATCTGCAAACTGTGCAGGTTTTAACCATGTCATTGAGTTTCTGCATGGGGCTGAGCCCCACTGGCTTGGCGGTTCAAATCCAGCAGCAGCTCTCCAGGAGCAAGGCTGGGCCGCCTCCTCCCACCAGAGGGCAGTGATGCCCCCCCCCAAAAAAAACCCCCAAAAACGCGGGGAGGGGGGGATTTCTGCGTGCCGGCCATAGGCTGCTCCATAAGCAGTCCAGAGCAGGGCTGGGGCACAGCAAGGCCGGGGGCGGGGACGCCGGGGCGGCCGCGGGGCACGCAGCGCACGGGTGCGGGGCCGCACAGAAGCAGAGGGCGCGGGATCGGAGGAAAGCGAGGGCAGCCGGGCCATGGCTCCGCCCGGCCAGCCCTGCTCGCCCGGGGCGCGCGGGCGCGCGCGGGGCCTTTCAGCGCGGACGACGCGGGCGCGTCGCTGAGGCTTCTGGGACATGGAGGGGACAGAGGGGAGCGGAGGGCCAGCAGCTCCTTCCCCGAATCTGGGACTCCCAGGCCCAGAGACCCCGAGACATCAGCGCGCGCGCGCAACTTACAGTCGCCGCGGCTCGCCAGCAGCCTCGCTTCCCGCCACCGAGCTCCCGGCGCAGGGCACGGCGGGAACGCGAGGGCGTGCGCACGTCACTTCCGGTCGGGAGCGCGCGCCCGCTCCGGGGCCCGGTGCCAGCTTGGGGTAACGGGCTTGACTACTCCTGCAGAATTCCACACGCTTAGCCGATTTTAACATGCTTGGTCATATATGTTCGCTCACATGTATGCACCGGTGACAAGACGTCCCGCTTTTTAACAAGTTTTCCCACGTCGCGGGACATTGTAAAATTAAATAAATACATTACAATACTATTTTTGCGTTCTATGAACATTTAATGTTGCTCCATATAGACCAATTCCCCCGCCCCCCCCAATCATTGCCCTGGTGTAGACCAACCAACGCCCCTCCCCCCCCCTCCGGTCAATGGTATCCCGCATAAAACCTGGGCACATATGTTTATATACACATGAACAGGCATGCCTAAGGAGATGTAACTAAGTCTGCCCTGTCCCCGTGCGTTTCAGGACACTCCAGCGCCACCGTCCCCGCAGGGGTGGGGCCGAGCTCACAAACCGCGCCCGACCTGGCGCCCGCGGAGCCGTGCTGGCGAGGTTCAAATCCACCAGCTGCTTTTTTTGCTGGTGGTGAGGAAAGGTGAGGCCGTCTGCTCAGAGAGACTTAAGGCCGTGCAGACTGTAGGGTTTCTCGAATATGAGTCGGAATGGACACAAATGAAAGGAAGCTTTGTCTGTGGCCCTTTGAAAACCGGACAGAGCTGCCCCTGGATTTTGTCGTCTGGAGCCAGTAGAAAGGAAAGGAGGGATCTTGGATGGAAACATGAAAGCGGAGGGCTGCTAGGAGTGGGAAGATAGTGCCTGGCAGGGTCAATTTCAAGATCAGAAAATGCAGGCCCGAATATAATAGCCACTTTTTAGTCCTGAGACACTTGGCCACCGTTCTCAGCTGAGTCCTTCTGAAGCCGTTATCCTCAGTCAGTCACTTTATCACACCCCCTCCTTCAGTCTTTCTCATCTGCAACAACTCCTTTGAAAAGCTTAGCCTCCATGCCTCCAGGTGGCCCACCTGCTAGGGGTTATTCCTGCACCAGATCACTATTGCAATGGTGCCACAAGCCCATTTCTTCCTCTGCCAAATCCTGCTTCCCTCACTTCTCTCAGATGTTGTTCCCCAAAGTGCTATTCCCCCATAAAAAACAAAAAACAAACAAACAAGAAAACTTTAGGAAAATCTCCAAATCTTTATAATGTGTTTTCCAAGAAGGCACCTCATTAGGTGCCAGAAGTAGGCATCAAAAAAGAATCTAAAATGTGATTTTGAAGCTGGGCAGCCTGCCAGCTGGAAAACTGAGGACGTTGGCTGGCAGTTAAAAAACTCCACATGGGAAACCAGAAAGGAGTGTCAGTGGGAGGAATGCCCCTGCGCAAGCAGTGTCTCGGGGGTCTGAGGACACTGCTATGGCAAGCACTTTGGAAATTGATAGCCAGTTTTGGAAGGGTTCTTAAACATTACAGATGGTGAAAGACTGAGTGATCAATCAACAGTATATGACTGAGTGTGGAAGCCAGAAGCGCTGGTTCCCCAAACCAAGGCCACGGTCAGGAAGTCGAGTCTGACTACAAAGTCAGAATGTTGATTCCTGGCCACTGCCAGTAAGCTGATTCCGACTACAAAGTTTCACAGAGTGTGACTCTATAGGAGCTGCGAGCCTCGTCTTTCTCCATGAGAACAGCGGGTGGGTGTAAAATGACAACCTTAGTAGCCCAATGCTTAACCCACCACATCACCAGGGCTCCTTAGAGCAGGTGGTTGGTCATTATAAAATCGTTCTCCTGCAGGCAGAAGAAAACCACAGCATGGTCCCAAAACACGATGGGCTGGGCATGAAACTCCTCTTCAGGAGCAGCAGATTTCTGTTGTTTGGTACCATTGAGTCACTTCCGGCTGCCAGCTGTGGAATGGAACGAAGCAGTACCCAGGCCGGTGCCATCCTCACAATGTTGACGATGGCGGGATGCTTTGTTGCAGCGACTGTGCCAACCCATCTTGTTGGGGTCTTCCTCTTTGCCTCTGCCCTGAGACTTGACCACGCACGAGGCTCCTTTCTAGGGACTGCTTTCTTCTGACAACACGCCCAAAGTACGTTGAGACAAATTTGTCAACCTTGCTTCCAAGGAATAGTCTGGCTGAACTTCTTCCCAGACAGATTTGTTTGTTTGCTACTCATGGTACAGTCAGTGTTCTTCACCAACACCATCATTCAAACACTTTGGTTGGTTGTGCTTTTGTTTTCCTTATTCAATGTTGAACTTGACCATTAGAAATACCATCTCACGGGTCTGAGCTCCGGTGGCGTACTGGTTGTGCGCAGGACTGCGGCCCACTGGGACGGAGGTTCAATTCCAGCAGTGGGGCTGGGCTCCTACTCCCACCACCGGAGAGCAGTGATGCCCAACAAAACAAAAAACAAACAAACAAAAAAACAACAGAAATACCATCTCTTGAGTCAAGTGCACCATTGTTTTCAAAGTAAACGCCTTCCTTTTCAACAGTTTAGAGGGGTCTTGTGTAGCGGAGTTACCCAATGAAATGAGTCTTTGGATTCCCTCACTGCTGTTACCATGAGCATCAGTTATAGATACAAGCAAGACAAAATCCTTGATAACTTCAATCTTTTCTCAGTTTATCATGATGCGAGCTTCTGGTCCACTTGTGAGGATTTGGGTCTTGTTTGCATGGAGTCATAATCTCTACTGAAGGCTGCAATCCTTGACCTTCCTCAGGAGAGTTTTCAAGTCCTCCTCATGTTCAGCAAGACAAGTTGTGTCATCTGCATACTGCAGGTTTTTAATAAGTTTTCCTCCAATGCTGATGCCACTCCTTATATAAGCCAGCTTCTCTGATTACTCGCTCATCATAGAGATTGAATTAGCATGGCGACTGTGTTAGATAGGGTTGAAGAGAAACAAAACTAAGACACTAATAATGTTATATATATTTATATAGATAGATACTGAACATGAAAATAATCACTCAATCTATAAAACAGTATGAATGGCTCGACGCAACTCACTTCCATGAGACAGTTAATACACTGGCAATCCTTGGAGTCTTGAGGGCCCACCAGCTAGTCCTTTGTAGAGCAATTTAGGCTATGTGGCCACAGACAGCAAACAGTAAAACAAGCCACCAACAGTCAGCTGGATGACAGGGTCTGACAGTCACCAGCTCAAGAGATGAAGGAACCTCAAATTACTGTGACACAGTCCTTGGATTAAGTGTCCCATGGGTAGTGTAGCTTGCAAATGGAGGCACAGGAGAAAAAAAGACAGTCCGCTGGTCTGAAGATCTAAGAGCAAGAGAGAAAGGTGAGGGTCACTGAGCCATTTATATCTCCGTCCTTCAATTGATTTCACATGTGTACATTGGCCATGTTGGCACAACAAAACTGCCTATCACAGTAACAATACAATCCTGATCCACACCTTTCCTGATTTGAAACATGCAGTATTCCCTAGCTCTATTCGCACAACTGCCTCTTGACCTGTGTTCCACAGGAATTCCCAATCTTCTCAAGACTTTCCCATATAACCGAATGTCTTTGCATGGCCAGTGGCACGCAAGCAGATGTCTAGAGAAGGTTAAACTGTCAATCACTAGGTTCAACTGCACTCGCACTAAGGCCGGAATGTGTATGTGTATGTGTTGGGTTGGGGGTGGGGGGAGGTGTTGGAGGAATGCAGATATTTGGACTGGAGACATTTGTGTTGTTGGCTTACAAAGTCTCTCACAGACCCCTTATGCTATTGAATTTTGAACACTGAATGCAATATGCATTTGACTCTGTCACCCTGCTGAAGGCCCATGCTCCTTTCTTGCGTGAGGATGATGTGAGGGCATCTGCCTTCCAGAATGACGCTAATCACCTCACCTGCCCCACAGTCTGCTCATCTCGCCCTTTCGGGTCCGCAGACCAATAACCAACACAAATAGCTCTGAGGAGCCTGATTTGGAGAGAGGCGTGGTCTCTCTGGGCAGCGTAGGCACACCCTCCACCCAGCCAGTGGAAAGAAGCTGTGGAGCTGCAGGCCTAGGAAGCAGGGCAGAGTACAAGACGGCTTCAAAATATTCGTGGACAAATGCCATGAAAAGGTAATGGAACTTCTCCATGAACCTTTGGGAGCCCCCTTCTATAATATTTTGACAAGGGAGAACTCAGTGGTGACACAAGATTTAATACCCTGGTAAGGATTCAGAGGCGCCTTGGGCTGCTGATCTCAAGGTCAGCAGTTCAAAACCACCAGCTGTTCCTTGGGAGAAAGAGAATGCTTTCTCTTCTCATGCAGATGTGTCTTGGAAACCCACAGGGGCAGGTCTACTGTGTTCTATGGACTCGCTGAGCCATGAGTTGGCATGGACTCAATGATCCTGTTTTTTTTTTTAGACCCCTTGAATTAGGAAGCTTAACAAAGGCAATGGCTCATGCGTACCGAGTAAAGTAGACATGCCAGAAGAGCTGTAGGAATAAATGAAGAGACTTGGAGATGTGGAATGTCCTCTGTGTAAGACCCACACTGCTCTTCCATTTGCCACAGCGCGCCCGAAGGTGCTGGAGGGAGGGCGCCGTCAGGCTAGGGAGCTCAGTGGTGCGCCTTGCTCTGTGCGCCCAGGCTGCCGGCAAGAGATGGTGGAGGAGAGAAGGGTTCCTCATTGCTGTGGGTGCTGCGTGCGGGAAGGCTATCCTCACAGGGTCAAACCACGCCACGGAGTCCTCTGTCCTCTACCCAGGAGCAGTTGGACAAGTCTTTCTCCCATGGGGGG
>PVJH01006246.1:0-103296 GCA_004026705.1 Nesogale talazaci
GCACTGCATGGTATGTAAGGAAGACCGGGAAGCCTTACATTTTGATCTTCCTTAGACTTCGTTGTCATAGGGAAGGTGTCACTTTATGACGTGTGAGGAAGACCAAAACCCTCACCCTGGACCCATAGGAAACATCATGATAAATGGAGAAAAGATGGAGATTGTCAGGATTTTTGTCTTATTTGATCCACTATCAATGTTCATGATAGTAGCAGTCAGGGATCAAAAGGCAAATTGCGTTGGCACATCCGCTGCGCAAGACTTCTTTGGAATATTGAAGAGCTAGGATGACTTTGAGCACGAAGGCTCACCTTCCCCAAGCCATGGTACTCTCCATGGCATCGTATGCCTGTGAAAGTTAGACTTTGAATAAGGAAGACTGAAGAAGAATCGATGCATTTGGATCGTGGTGCTGGAGGAGAATCTGA
Source organism: Nesogale talazaci (assembly GCA_004026705.1). Classification (NCBI taxonomy): domain Eukaryota; kingdom Metazoa; phylum Chordata; class Mammalia; order Afrosoricida; family Tenrecidae; genus Nesogale; species Nesogale talazaci. The sequence goes on from PVJH01006246.1 coordinate 429, forward strand.
AAGTACCATGGACCGCTGAAAGGACAGACTGAACTGTGTTGGAAGATGTGCGGTCAGGGCGCTCCTTACAGACTCCTGGATGGCTTCATCTTATGTGTTTTGGATGTATGGCCAGGAGAGAGCAGTCCATGGAGGACAGCCTGTTTGGTAACGTGGAGGGGTGGTCAAAAGGGGGAAGGCCCCCAATGAGATGCGTTGACACCGTAGCTGTGCACCAATGGGCTCAGACATAGAAGCATTTGTGAGGGTGGCACAGACCCATCCAGTGCTGTGTTCTGTTGTGCAGAGGACCGCCATATATCAAAGTCAACTCCATGGCACCTGGCAACAACAACATTACGTTAGGGGACTTAGTAAAATGCTCAAAAGCTCTTATTAGATGAGATGGGATTGACTGACCTAGAAGCATATGTGTTCCATTTAGCGGTAAACAAATTCTACCAGGTTGGAGCCGGTTCCAACAGATGTGGGTGATGGTTGCACGCATGATTAATGTTATTCATATCACTAAATTGCACATGTGGAGAATCTTCAATCGGAAAATCGGTTTGTCCATCTTTAATTTTGTGTGTGTGTGTGTGTGTGGCATCACTGCCCTGGTGGGAGTAGGAAGCTTGGCCTTGCTCCTGGAGAGCTGCTGCAGGATTTGAACTGCCAACCCTGTGGGCCGCAGTCCCGCACACAACCACTAGGCCAGTGGGGCTCAGCCGCATCTTTAATTTTTTTTTTTTGTGGGCATCACTGCTCTCCGGCGGTGGGAGTAGGAGGCCCAGCCCCACTGCTGGAATTGAACCTCCGTCCCAGTGGGCCGCAGTCCTGCGCACAAGCACTACGCCACCGGGGCTCAGCCCTTTAATTTTTTTTTTTTTTAAAAGCAAGTTCTCCAGAGCATCTGATCGGGATGTGCTACTTTTTTTTCCTTTTAATTCATACACTTTATTTCTTACAGCAGTTTTAAGTTTACATAAAAATCGGGCAGAAAATTCAGAGTTCCCATATGTCCTTTCATTCTCCTGTACATGGCTTACCTATTATTAGCACCTTACATTAGTATTTTACATTTGTTGAATCAATGTACAATTGATGAATCACAAAAACTCCAAATTCACTGCCTACTCATGTTGACCACACTACAGGGCAAAATAGAACTTCCCCTGTGAGTTCCCAAGATTTTGTAACTCTTGATGGGAGCAAAAACCCCACCATTCTACCTGTTGAACAAATAATGATATCATGGGAGGGGGCTACACAGTCTGTAAAACGCTATACAATGTCCATGCTGTTTGTGTACAAATATGGAATGTTGCTTTCAATTTTTTGCAATTGTATATATAGTTCCTCTAAGCATTTAAGAGCAGGTATTTTGTGCCAACCTAAGTTTTCAGTTACTTTGGGTAACTAACTAGGGTGCAATTACAGGATCATATCGGGAGCTATGTTTAATTTCATAAGAAGATGTTCATCTTTGCACTCCTACCAACATTGAATCATATTGCTTTGTATCATTTATATTATGCTACATTCTTGCCAGGATTTTGTATGATAGCTCTTAAAAATTGTTTTAAAAAATGGATATGCGGAATGGATATATTTTGAATTGGTGTATTTAAAAATGATATGATGAATCAGTTGTCAATAGGTTTAAAAATAGATATCTCATTGTTTTAATTTGCAATTCTCTAATGAAATCTGGTCCGAGGCCCATGGAAGTGTAGTGGTTATTCCTTGGGCTGCTAACTGAAAGGCAAATCACCAGCCCATCTCAGAAGAAAGACAGGGCTTTCCACTCTCAGTTTACAGGCTAGGACACTCACAGGAGGCAGTTCTACCCTGCCCTACTAGAAGGTAGCTAAGAGTCGGCATTCATGACAGTGAATGAGAGCTAATGAAACAAGGGCAAAACAAGGGCAAAAAGGACGTTGAGCATCTTTGCATATGTTTATTTTATAACGTTACCTCTCCTGAGGTGATGTATCTGTTTAGATCTTTTTGCCTTCTAAAAATTTGGTTCAGCTGAGCCCTGGTGGCACAGTAGTGGTTGTGTGCAGGACTGCGACCCACAGGATTGACGGTTCAAATCCAGCAGCGACTCTCCAGGAGCAAGGCTGGGCTTCCTACTCCCACCAGGGCAGTGATGCGGGAAAAAAAAATTGGTTCTTTCCTTATTGTTGAGTTTTAAGAGTTCTTTGCATATTTTGCACACAGGTTCTTTATTAACACTCTATTTTGTAAGTTTTTTCTCCTGTCTTTTCATATTCCTCAGTGTCTTTCAAGAAGGAGACATTTTTAGTCTTAATGAAGGACTACTTATGACTAGTTATTTTAAGGATGTTTGTTGTTTCTAAAAATTCAGGCTATTGCTGTTGTACCAGAATCTGGTAATCACAAAAGTCTTGTTTGTTCACTGGGCTGAGAGCACCATATTGTGACATTCCCAATGTCATTTTGTCTCAACAGCTCTTAGTGACCAGTTGGTGGCACTAGAACCCCATGTGATCTTTCCCTCCAATGTACAACCTAGGTATTTTCAGTAGTTAATAGAGGTGGCTGATTGACCTAGATATTTCGTTATAAAATCAAAGCATCATGGGAATGAAAGAAGCACCACTTGTTTCGGGGCAACCTCTCATTTCAAGAATGGCAGAATTGGTTGGAGTACAGTATGGAAACTTAAATTAGCCAAAGTCACCTGGGCTATTGAAGGCACTGAAAGGCCTAGAACTCAAATTTCCTAACTCTTAGTGTGTTTGCTTTCTTACACTGTTGCTATTGATTTAATAAGTATGTATAACCTTTTCCTTTCAATAATTCATTTTTTTTTAAACAGACTGTATTTTGGCAGCCAGTAGTGAGTCAGAATTGACTCGATGACAGTGAGTTTGGTGTTTTCCAGTGAGGTAGCCAATGTTCAACTAAAGTTAAGCTCCATCTGCTAGATGAAGTTTCCTGATAAATGAGCCAACAGCATCTTGTGGTTATTCTTAAAGAAATCATCTTATGTTTATTCTTAATGAAATAGGAGACGCAGTGAGTTTCCTAATGTTGTTATTATTTTTGGAGTTAAAGGATGGACTACATCTTGGAGGCAACTGAAGGGCACTTGCATATGCTGGCATCAGAGGGAAGAATGCAAGCAGGGCAACCTGAGTATATGGAAGTCAGCAGATCAAAGCAGGATTTATCACTGAGGGATGTTCAGAAGAGATAAGTTTGAGTTAGCTCTTTATGGAGTTGAAGGCTAAGAATTGTTCGGTTTGGATTCTAAGGGAAATGAAAGGAGAAGCTGTTGAATGAGGAAGAAAATAGGATGGTCATCATCTGAGATTCTGCAAATCATGGCGGGTGTTGGCATTGTTGGGGGGAATCTGCTTCCCATCAAGAATTCTAAATAAAAGGGACGCTTTGCAGGAGAGGGGGACTCCAGAAATCTGAGAACATTTCAGTATGGGTCCTGGATGGTGGGGGGTGGGGGGCTGAGATGGAAGAAAGCAATAGTAACACTAGAGCAGGACAGTGGACACTTGATAGTGGTGCCAGGCATGCAGGAAAAGAGTTCTGTAATGGACAGAGTCCATCCCATTGAATTTTATTCAAAAAACACCCCCAAATAGATACTGTGGGGTACTCTAGGTGATACAATGATGTAAGGAATAAGACGTGGAGTTTCTTCTAAATGAACTCCTAATGTAGTCAGGAAGTGAGGAATGCTCACTGATATTTATACTACATTAGAACTTGATGTTGGTCTGTGTTAGTTTAGGTTTACTAGAGGAAAAAAAAATCTATCTCTCTGTCTAATCTATCTATCTATAGCAATCATATATTGAGAAAGCATCCCACCCCAGTCCAGATCTAGTCCATACGTCTGATAATAGCCTATAAGTCCCATATTAGTCCATAAATCACTCTTCAGACGCACACCGTCACATGCAATGATGCAGAATGCAGGAAGATCATAGGCCAGTGAAAAGTCTTATGGGGAAAATGGTTGTACACATCACCAGGACTCTGGAGGCCATCAGCATGGCTCCACGTGGCTTGTCAACAGGAAGGTGAAGCAGAGTGAGAGTGTGACCCACCCCAGGGAGAAAGAGAGGAAATTCCCAGAACTCTCATGAGAATATCATGTCCACAAGGAGGCATCGTCAGGCTGGGACCTGATTGACAGGCTAGAGTCCACCCTTTCACCTTACATATCCTTAAATTGACACGAGATTATGTAGCTACCACATGGTCACAGAAGGTTTTCAAAGACTTTGCTTAAAGACAAAGCATTTTATTTATTTATTTATTATTATTATTTAAAATTAATTTTTTTTAAGGCATCACTGCCCTGGTGGTGGGAGTAGGAGGCCCAGCCTTTGCTCCTGTGAGCAGGAATTGAACCTCCATCCCAGTGGGCCGCAGTCCCGCGCACAACCACTATGCCACCGGGGCTCAGCTATTTATTATTTTTTAATTAATTAATTATTTTTTATTATTTATATTTTATTGTTTATTTATTATTTATAAATTATTTATTTATTTTATTCAGGAAGAAGGAACATCACAAAAAGTTTCTTGGAGGAGCTAGCACTTAAGAAAAAAGGAATATAATTGATGTATGGATTGTTATAAGAGCTGCAAGATCTTTTAATAAAAAATTCAAAGGAAGAAAAGATACATAACAAATAAATAATCAAGAAGATATTGTTAATTGCTGTGAGACATGGTATTTCAAATAAGAAGGACCCCTGGTGGGTTACATGTTGGGCTGTTAATGGGAAGATCAGCAGTTCGAATCATCTCTCACTCCACAGGAGACAGGTGAGACTTTCTGTTCTCACAGAGATCGACAGCCTTGGAAACCCAAATGAGAAGCTCTACCATGTCCTCCAGGTCTCCCTGTGTCAGAATCAAGTCAATGGCAGTGAGACTTTATATCTTGATTATTTTTAAAGCAACTTGCATTACTTTGGAAATTTGCTTGCATTTTACAGATGAAGAAAATGAGGTTTAAAGAGATAATGACTTTTGTCCAAGAACATAAAATCACTAAGGAGCAGATGTAGGTCTCCAATGTTTATCTTTGTATCCTAAATTCCATCATTTTCCCATGTAATTGGTCGGTCACTGCCCCAATGCTGGGAATTTGTCTGGATAAGATGTCGTTTCAGAGTTTTCATAACTCAGTTTTGTGTAGAAAACAAAGGTGCATTTATATTTGATTCCAGTGTACTATAATAATTCCTATACTGAATAGAGATCTCTAAGATCTTACTAGTCAGTGGAATAGGTGGGATTTTGATAGGTGACTCTCCGGAAAGCAGTTACATGGAAGAAACAGAACAGGCAGAAGTATGGAGCCTGGAAAACTGTCCTCTTACATTGGAGTCTAAATGACTCACAACGTGGTATTTGGCTTGGAAGTGTAGATAAAAAGTATAATACATGTAACCAATGCACATCTATTGGGTATACACCATGATGAGCCACAGTTCCATCTATCGGCATCACAGTGGCAAAAAATAGCAGGTCTGGCAGCATTCCACCCTGCATAAGATATCAATGGGAAGGATATTGGATTTCACGCTCAGTGTTGTGGAAATCTACTCAACTCAATTCACCAGCATCAAATTAATTTAGACTTGTAGAGAACCATCAGAACAGGGTAGAACTGCCCTTCTGGGTTCCAGGAGTAGAAAACTTCTGCAGATAAAATTTTAACCAAGGGAGTGACATTATGTGATTTACTTTCTTAAAAGGTGGGTAGGGATTTTCCTAAGGAAACTATTTCACTTGAGGAGCTAGATGATGGTGGCTTGGATCCTTGAAAGAAATGGAGAGGAAAAGTGCTTTAGGTTCCATTGAATTTTGAGAGAGAAGCAAAAAGATTTGTTGATGACTTTGCTTTTGAGGGGAAGAAATTATCATAATTATAATAATTTAAAAAGTGTCTTCTAGGTTTGGGACTTGAGCAATGCAAGCAATGGTACTAAGACGCTGATATGGGGGAAATAGATGGAAGCTTGAGTCAGGAGTAAATTAAGAATTCCTTTTGGGAATTTCTGAGATTTTTTTGACATCCAAGTGAAGATACCATGTAGGTATGCCAATTGCAGCGCAAGGGAGCTGTATGGTGGAGATACTTTGAAAAATCTTTGGTATCGAAAGCCACAGGATTGGTGAAGATAACCTGCAGTTAGAGAACAGGGGATGGCTTCGGAGTGAACACAAGGAAGGAAGCTGAGCTGCAGTTAAAAATAAATGATTCATTTTTCCCTTAGGGAGTTCTGCCTTTCTGATTTAAATATGTTTATAAGGAGGCCTGTAGTTTAACTTCACACTTTGCGTGATTTGCTCAGTGTTCTGTTGCGAGCTTTTCCATTTGGGAAAATTTACAAGGTTGCTCCATGGTTGAGATCCAGAGAACTCTTTTTCATGCCTGCCTCTGTGGCAGTCATATACTCGTGTCAATTTCATGATTGGGAGCCTAGGGGTGGAGTCTAACTTGTCAATCTGGAGATAGCCAATGAGTAGCCAATGAGGCCTCTGTGTGGGCATGGTTTTCTCCTGAGATTTCTGGGAAATCTTGTGGCACTTCTCAATTGGAGAAGAGAAACTTGACTCTCAGTCTCCTGGAGTCTGTCTACTGACAAGACGAGATGACAGCATGCGGATCTATGCTGATTCCTGGAGAATGGGGGAACCAGAGAGGAGGCCACATGGGCTTGCCCTGATGGAGCCAGACCTCTGGGCCCGGAGAGGCCACAGAGAGACCCCTGTCAGCACTGAGATGCTCCCACCACCAATGGATACTGCTGATGGACCCCAAACCCTGGAAACGAGGAGCCATGGGGAGACCCCTGCCAGTGCCAGGACATGTCCACTGCACGTGCTTCGTGAGTCAGAAGGAGACTTTATAGACTGGTATCAGGCATATGGGCTAATATCGGACTTATGACTTTGGACTGGACTGGGTTGAGATGCTTTCTCAATGTTCCATTCCTCTTGTATATAAACCTTTCCCTTATATTTATATGTGTGTCTATGAATTTGCTTCTCTAGTCTACTGGGACTAACATAGCCACCAAACTGACTTCCTGGCCAGTCTATAGCAAAGTAGGACATTTCTCCTCTTTTGTACACATCCCTCATCTTGAACCTTTACTTCCTGACCTTTGGCTTTATGCCTTAAGAGTCTTGACTCACTCTCCAATCTCCCATGTTCAGAGGCTCTAAAGGCTTATGTCATAATTGGTGGTGAAGCTAAAATCAAAGGCCTTCAAATTCATTCTCACTCGTGCCAGTGCCTTGTCCATCAGAGTAGAGCTTTGCTCTGTAGAGTTTTCCAAGGTTGATTTTTCAGAGGTAGATCACCAGGTCTTATGATGTGCCTCTGAGTGGACTCAAAGCTCCAAACTTTCCTTTATCAAGAAAGTTGAGTTAATTGGATGCTATCTTTGGACTACTCAGCTGTTCCTCTCTATCCCGAAGCTCTCTCTAGTTAGTACTTCTCACTTTCTGCTCACAAGATGTATGGGTCCCAGATAAACAGCCCCCATTTGGAGCTCCATGGTGTCCAGGAGGACAAATGAGGGGATTCTAGTGAGTGAAAACAAAACCCACTACACCTGGGAGTACTTTGTCTTGGAAGCAAGCTTCCTCCCACATCTAACCTTGTTCTGGAGCCCCAGAGATCTGTGGAATGATCCCAGGCCCATGCTGGCTGCAATACTTCAGATGTCATTGAGGCCACCACTCACTGGTCACAATCTGACCTTAGTCTGATTACTGTGCCAGGAACAAGCTGGCTGCCCCACCTAATCCCTGACAGAAAGGGTGGACCCTCAAAAGACAATTGTCTGTGCAAGGCACCCCACATTGTGAGCTGCTCACATCTCTTGAGGCTCCCCTCTCCCCATGTGGCAGTATATCCTGCTTCTAAGCTAGGGTATTACCCATCACCCATCTGGGGCCCCAAAAGTTGGACTGCATGCAGTCCAGTCTTCATGCAGTAAGTGAAGTTACCTGTACTTTGTGCTTTGGGGGCTTTCCCCAGCATTGCCTGACACTCCCTGCCCCTGTAGCAGCCTTGTCTTTCACACATGCACATTTTTACTCAAGCTTCCATGGGCCAGAGCCCAGTGCTGTCCCGGCCTCTCCCAGGGTCCATGGGAGCATTGGTGCCCTAGCCTCTCCTGTGTCCACGCGATGCCTATACCTTGGCCCTGGTAGTTGCCCCCACTGGTGCTCATGATGCCACCATGTGCCAGTGGGACTTCTCTACTATTTCCTGATACCCCCACTGGTGGCAAAAGGGCATTGCTCATGTTTTCCCAGCACCTCCACCAGTGGCAGTGTGTCTTCCCCCACCTTTGCTTGGCATCCCTGCTGTGACAGTGGGGCTCCCCCACCATTGTCCAGGCACCCCACTGCAGAGTTAGACTCACTGTCTGCAACTGCCCCACTTGTGTGCCCTGAGAGGCCTATGAGACCTTCCCTCCAAATAGGGAATCCTAGCTGTCTAAGGAGAGCAGTCCAATGAGACAAAGAAGTAGTTCAATTCTCCAGGACTTTAGGCAGCCCACTAGTGCATTCCTCCCAGTCCCAAGAGGAGAGAACCCAGGGCTCTTTGCCTTCCTGGAAAATGGCTCCAAGCTCCTCCAAAACTACTTGCAGACAGCATCCATTTGCAACAACTTCGATGAAATAAAAAGGAGAAATGAAATGCACTGTCAGAAGAAGTCCTGAATCTAGCGATATGCATAGAACGAGTAGAAGTTGAGTTACCACAGAAAGAAAGCTTCAGAATGTTGCTTGGAGCCATACAGGACATGAGGAAAGCTTTACAGAAGAAGGATGAAAGGACAGAGGAGATAAAGACCCACATACCAAAGGGAAATACAAGAGTTAAGGGATGAGGTAACAAAAGCAAATATGTTAGCAGATTGAGAGAGCAGATTGGATGGACTGAGACTATTCACTGACCTCGAGGACAGCCAGGCAGACTTCAACAAACTGGAAAGACAGTCAAGCAAGATAATCAAAGGAACTGAAGAACACCTGAGAACATAACTGGATTCTATGAAGAGGAACAACATTAGAATAATGCGATTACCCAAAAAAGACACATCAAAGAAGTCAACAGTAAAAAAAAAAGGGGGATTTCTAGAGGAAAATTTCTCCAGCTTAATGAGTGAGAAGTAGGCAACCATCCAAGAATCAGAGAGGACACCAGCAAGACTGAATCCAAAGAAGAATTCTCCAAGGCATGATAGTTAAATTATCCAACTTTTAGGAAAAGGAGAAAATCATGAGAGTAGCTAGGGGGAAAAAAAAGGCAGTCACATATAAAGGTACCCAAATAAGAATATAAGCAGACATCAGGAAGAGGAGAGAGTGGAGTCACATCTTCTGAAAGCTGAAAGAAAACAATGTAAACCAAGTTTATCTATTGGTTATCCAATAGATATCCAGCCAAGTTATCTATTAAGCTAGATGGCAAAGTAAGAGTCTTCATGGACAAGGAAAAACTCAATGGATACACTAAAAGAAATGCAGTGGTACAAAAAAAAAATCCTTGCTGACCCACTGCAGTCAGAAGAACAACACCCACTGAGCACAAATAGGAGACCACCATTTAGGGCAAGTCCTTCCAGAGGTCAACACACTGAAAACAACCCCATAGCAACAGAGGAAATAGAGAAGGTTATCAAGGAAATACTCACTAAAAAAAAAAATCTCCTGGACCAGATGACTTCTGGACAGGAAAACTTTACGGAGCACTCAGGGAAGATCTGAGTGCTACACAAGCTACCAAGCCTACACAAACTCTTTCAAAGCATAGAAAAAGATGGTAAAATCCCAAACTCTTTCTATGAAGCTAACATAACACAAGGGGCGCAAAACAAAAAGGTACCCAAGGAATTCTGAAAATAGACTTTGGTATCAGAGGGCAGGGCGTGACACTTCATCAGATCAGATTGGAAAGCATTCAGAAGGATCAGCAGACAGACCTGGAAATATTTATAGGGTTGTGTTGTGTGTGTGTGAGTGTTTTCTATTCTTTCTAATTTCTTTTTCTCATGTCTATCCATATAGGATAGTGAGGCAGTTACATAATCTGGTGTCTGTTTGGGACTGGAGAGAATTAAGAGTGAAGAGGTGGAGTCTAGTCTGTCAATCGGGTTATAGCCAATGAGGCCTTTGTGTGGGCGAAGCCTTCCCTTGAGAATTCTGGGAACTCCTGTATTTTCCTCCTCAGAGGCAGGAGACACCTCTCTCTCTCTCTCTCTCTCTCTCTCTCTCTCTCTCTCTGATCACCCCCGTGGGAGATACTACTGACAAGACACATGACCTTATGCCCTGGGAGTTGGAGAAGCCACATAGACCTACTTGATGTAACCGGACCTCTGGAGCCGGAGAAGTCACAGAGATCCCTGCCAATGATGAGATGCTTATAATGTCAATGGATCCAGAAGACTTCCAACTCATTGGCCTGTAATCCTCCTGCGTTTGGCACCATAGCATACATTTTGTGAGACCGAAGAGGACTGCACAGATTGGTAGCCAACATTTGGGGTAATATTGAACTTATAGACTTGATCTGGACTGGGCAGGGAGACTTTTTCAATATTCAATTGCTCTGGCATATAAACCTTTTTCCTTTTTTATTGCTAGAAAATCACGATGCCTTTATTAATAAAAATATCAAAATGGGAAGCTCTATTTTTGAACCATCTACATCCAAGTTTATACACATTTGCAGCATTTCCATCTTTCTAACCCTTACCCCCAAGACTTCTGCCCTTCTTGATCTACACCATGCCAAAGAAGTTTTGACATCCTTAAGGGACTCAAATTGGGTTCTGTTTCATTGCTCTTTCAGTTTGGGAAACAAGCAAAATGAAATTCAAGGAAGAATACGGCTGCAGGATAGACGGGTAGGTAGCACAATTCTAATAGGACAGACCCCACTACCCTTGAAAAATGAGCAGGTCCATTGATGATGCAAAACACTCCTGAGCACACTTTCCTGACCCTTTTCACCAATGCAGCTTTCATTATTCTATCAGATCTTCCTCATAAGCCCCCTATGATCAATTTCTGTCAAGAAAATATATCAAGGCTACTATGGAATCCCGAAAAACAATCACCTTTACCTTCTGAGCCAACCTGTCTTGAATTTCACTGCCCTAATGGATCCTTTCAGAGGCCACTATTGTGTTGTGACTTTACTCTCAGGATCAATTCGGTAAATCGAAGAGTCACCCCCAGTGACAATTTGTTCCATAGAATTGTCTTCATTAGCTTCAATCTTCTTTGACCTAGCTGCTCCCTGGGGGAAGGTTTTGGGCACCCATCCAGCAGAAAGCTTACTGCAGCCCAGATGGACAATTAGAATGGAAAAGACTGAGCCATGTGAGATCCCAACCTCAGTAGCTATTGCAGCAATGGTAATTCTATGATCTTCTTCCAACAGTTTTTGGACTTTGACCATGGTTTCTTCATTAGTTGAGGTTAATGGTCTTCCTTCTCTTGGTTCATCTTTGAGATCTTCCCCACCTTCTTTAAAAGGCTTGACCCATCTAAAAATTGTTTTATGTGGAGTGGCATTCCTGTAAACTTGGCGTAAAGCTTCAATGATTTGGGAAGATGACCACTTGAGTTTTGTTAAAAATGTGATATTAGCCCTAATCTCAAGATTGCTTTTTTTCAATGTGCAATAAATATGTTTTTTTCTTTCCTTTTTGTGGGTATCCTGAAGTGAGAGAAATTATCTGCTGTCACCCAGTGATTGTGCAAATAAGTTTAAACACGTCTGTATGACTGAACAGGAACTCAAGGAGTAATACCTCTTGAGGTATAAGTTCTGAGCTTTTAAACTTGTGACAAGGAGCAAGACGGGAATTTTTCTACTCATTGCAAGGAAAACCTCCCTTAGGGTCAGTGAGGAATAAGCTCTTAAACCCCATGAACCTTCAACTGGTCGTCCTTAGCCAGTGCAATCTCTACAAGAAACTAGCATACGTGCTTGCTATGGTCACCCTGGAGCTGAATTACCTCTCCATATTCTGCCTGCTAGAACACAGTTCCATTGCAGGCAAATTTCTTCTTGAAGACCTTCTCTCGTTTCTTTGTGTCTTCGTCATCAGCGGTCCCTGGGACAGTGGCCAGGGTCTTCCTGCTGTTACGCTGTTGAATCCTTATATGGATATCATCCTCGGTCCCCGCGCGAAGCTCGTGTTAGCAAAGGGGTTGAAAGAGCAGATGTTCTGGATATCGGGCATACGATTCGATCCCTTTTCCTCGCGGACACGACCTGAAGGAGAAGGCGGGCGCCATGGACTGAGCGTCGGGGAGCAGAGGAGTTTGAAGAGACTCAAGGAGGAGGATGCAGAAGCATCCAGAGCGGCTCAGTGACGGGGACCATAAATCTCTTTCTTATATACATATGAGTGTCTATGAATTTGTTTCGCTAGTCTACCCAGACTAACACAGATCTGTAGTATAATAGAGCAGAAGGAGAAAACAATGGGTAGTCAGCTCTGGGGAGTTGTGGGAGAGGAGGAGGGACAAGGGATCCATAAGAGATCTAAAGTTGATGGAGAGGAGGGCACGGCATGCAGGTGAGGTTTGATCAAATGCAATGTGACCAAGAGAAAGGACTGAGAGTGAAATGAGGGTCGAACATGATAGTGGGACAGGAGGAAACTAAAAATAAATAGAGGAAAGAACTAGGAGGCAAAAAACATGTACAAAGCAATATATTTAGACATGCAAATATGTAAACACATTAACATAAAACAATAGGGATATAAGTCTATATACATCTATTTAAAAGGTTGAACACTAAGGTAGCAGTTGGGCATTGGGTCTCTACTCAAGTACTCCCTCCATACAAGAACACTTTGTTCTAATAACTTGGCATTCTGTGGTGCTCACCTTCCTGACATGATCGCTGAAGACAAAATGGGCACGTAAGCAAATTTGGGGAAAAAAGCTGATGGTGCCCGGCTATTGCAAGACATAGTGTCTGGGGTCTTAAAGGATTGAAGATAAACAAGCGGCCATCTAGCAGGGAAGCAACAAAGCCCACATGGAAGAAGCACACCAACCTGTGTAATCACGCGGTGTCAATGGGATAAGGTATAAGGTTTCAGAAGACCCCAAACAAACAAGTATATCAATACAAATTATGAGGTAGGAATGGAGACCCAAAGCACACCTCTAGATAATTGGACGTAGAAGGGTCACAAGGAAAGAATGAGACAGCCAAGGTGCAGCAAAGCGCCAAGGAAACACATACATTCCTCTAGTTCTTTAATGGTTCCTTCCCCCCATTATCATGACCCCGGTTCTACCTTACAAATCTGGTTAGACTGGAGCATGTACACTGGTATAGATATGAGTTCTCAACACATAGAATCCAGGTCAGGAATAACAGTGAGAGTGGCCATACCATGAGGTTAGGAGGAAGGTGAGGGGAGAAGGGGGAGAAATAGGGAACCGACTACAATAACGTATAACTCCTCCCCACCCCCATTCCCAGGGCGAGGAGCAATAGTAATGTGGACAGAAGGAGACAGTTGGAAATCTAAGATATGAAACTGATAATAATTTATAACCTATCAGAGGTCCATAAGGGTGGGAGGGAGGGAGAGGGGAAAAAGGAGCTGATTCCAAGGGTTTAAACAGAAAGAAAATATTTTGAAATTGATGATGGTAACATCATATGTATGGATTGTTGTAAGAGCTATAAGTGCCCCAATAAAATGATTTATTTTTTAAAAACTTTAATAATGAAGGAATGACAAAAAATTTAAAAAGCCGTATATAGTTTCTAGTGATAAAAGAAAAACAACTTCCAAAGATTTTATGGTGGATTTTTAAGACCCCTAAACTCCCATTCAGTTCATCCTTTTGGCTTTCACGTCCTCCCTCTTCTCTTTTCAGGCTAGAGATTGGAACTATTAACTGAAAGGTCAGTGTTTCAAATCTCCCATTCAGTCCATGAGAGAAAGATGAGGCTGACTGCTCCCAGAAAGGTTAGCCTCAGAAACTCTGTAAAGGTTGGTCTAGGTCCACATCAGTCTCATGGAACCAGATTTGGTTTTGTTCGGGGACATTCTCTTTTTAGTGTTTTATGGGGGTGCCCTTTGCTTCATCAAACACACCCGGACTCTCTTCTCCATCTTGTTCTAGTACTGTTTCCTCACCTGGAATACCAGAATCCCTTCCACCCTCAATCCCCCACAGATCATCAGCAAAGCCCTCTGTGAACTCTAAGCAGTGTCCAGACTTTAAGGCCTGTCGCCTTTGGATTGACTCTACCCTCTGATTTAGCTTGCTGAGGAGAGTCTCCATTGTTGTTGGTGTTAGGTGGTAGCTAGCTAGTTCTGACTCACAGTGGCTCTGTGTATAAAAGAACAAAACCCTGTCTGGTCCAATGCCATCCTTACCATGGTCTTTATGCTGTGAGCCCATTGTTGAAACCACTGTTTCAGTTCCTCTTGTTGAGGGCTTTTCTCTTCTTGCTGCCCCTTTTACTTTACCAAGCATGTTGTCCTAAGGAAGAACATTTGTGAAGCAGGTTCATTTGGCCTTTAAACAAATATGGCATCTGAAGAACAGCCAACGTATGGTCATCCTTATTGAGCTTAGACTAGGACAGTGTCACCGCCAGTTTCACATGCTTCTTGTCTGGAATCATGGTCCTGGGCCTGGTTTAGATGTCTTTCATCTACCAAAGTCTTTTTCCAGTCTTCCAGGGAGGGCATCTTATTCCCTTATTGGTGTCACAATGGCCATTGTCTTAGGATATTTTTCCTAGTAGAATGGATGTTTGCTGTACACATTTTATTACTAGAATATAATATCTATTATAATCTCATAGTCACTACTGTTATAAGTTATTATATATATACTTCTTCTTGTGAGGAATATGGAATATGCTGTCAACTCCAGAAAAGCAAACACATTCATTGTGGATGCTTCTGGGAAGCTAGGATGATGTAACGTAGGCTTGTTTCCTTTGAATTCATCATAGAAAGCTACGAAAATACTAGGGAAGGATATCCTGTTTAGTAAAATGGAGATTCAACAAAATAAAAGAGGCTCTCAAAAAGATAGACTGAAAAAATAGCCACAACTAAGGACTCAACGTACAATGGCCATGAAGATGGTACAAGATGGGACACCATTTTGTTCTGTTATGCATAAGTTTGCCATGAGTTGACAAGTAAAATCAATAGTGAATATTATCCAATGGCCATGGGCTTCCATTTTTATCTCCTGTATTTTCTGATGTGCTTTGGCAGCACAGTGGTTAAGCCCTTGGCCAATAACCAAATAGTTCAGGAATTAGCATCTATCAGCCATTCTGCAGGACTTTTTTGGAATATTTAATACATTTATGGAAGTAGAAGGAATGCAGGAAGGATTGGGATTTTATCATATATATTAGGCATCACTGCAAAAGCTGTTATGTTTTCCATAGGAATTCTCCTGACCTGCCTAGCTAGCCTTTCTACCCTCCTCAGAGCTAGACATGGTAATTAGTACTCCCACAGAGAAGCTACTCCACTGTGTCAGGCCAGGCCATAATGACCTTTTTGTGTTTCAAGTTACTATTGGCCCCAGAGCCACTACTTTCTCTTTCCCTCCATTCATATGTGAAGAGCCTACAGTCATGAGAGCCAACAGCAGGCAGGTCCAGGTGAGTGGTTCCCAGGGGCCCTTGCAGGGTGGCGTGAAGTACTACAGAGTTAGTGACAGTCTACTGACTTGGCTGCCTATGAATTCATAAGGTTCCAAGTGCAATTGTGACAAAGAAAACTGTGTTCCATGAAGGGAGTGACTCGGGAACGAGGTCACTGAGTATGATTAAATACATTGTAAATATAAATGCTATGCATTTCCTGATTCACCTATCAGGGAAACAGCTAAACTATCCTGAATTTTGCTTCGGAGAAAAAGGTCCGAGACAATTACAAAGGTGCCTCACACTGTCAGGTCCATTTTTAAAGCAGAAGGTCTCTGGAGAAGGGTCACGTTCGTCTTTCTTTTTAGCTGAGATTTCTGTGGGTTCTTTTGTTGGGAGTCCATTCACGTCTCTGCCCTTGTAGTCGCCTTTTATTTTGAGTATCGACTTCTTGAAAACCTTTTTAAAGCCATAGACGACAGACGATGGGGCAACCAGAGGGTAGAAGTCAGGCTCCAGGAATGTTTTGTAGACCCAGCAGACTGGAATGAGGCTACACGGGATACACACTATTGTCCCGGTAGTCCACCCTCACGAAGCCCAGTGGAAATGTCTGAGTTCTGACTTTCAAATTCCATAGAAAGCAACAGCCTTGGAAATCCTATGGGGCAACTGTACTCTGTCTGACTGGGTTGCTATAAGTGGAAATCGACTCATGGCAATGGTTTTGTTTTTTGGGGGGGCAGTTTCTATACTTTCTGCAGAAACCCTTGACTTAGGGGTCTGTCCATGAAGTATTTGTTTTCATTATTGTACTTGCATCATAGTTAGAAATTTCGAGTGAGCTAGAGGCTGTGTATTTTTTTAAAACTATTTCCTTTGGGAAGCAAAGTGGTGGTGATATAGATGCTGACAGATGATTTGGGCAGCAATGGCGGCAGGTTTCTCATTCCTGGATTATAGCTCTGATTGCCTGTTGGTTTTTAGTATTTCAATCTTCATCACTTTAGGCATTCGATCTATTTCATTCAAATACTGAAAAAGGCTGCTTTTCATTCCTTTACTTGGGACTGATTCATCTCTCTTGGTCTGTTACTGTGCTTTACATCAACTGTTTCTTATTAGTTGCCACTAAGAAGTCTCTGACTTTGATGGCCTTATTTTCTCTTATGTAAGAGAACATGCTGCCTGGGTCTTCACATCCTCTAGTCCCTAGCACATTTGAATCAATCATTGGATCTATTGTGCCAACCCTTCTCACCATGGGCCTCCTCACCCTCTCATGGACTCTGGCTTTCCCCAAACACGATGTCTTCCTCTAGTAATTGATCTCTCTGGCTGCCTAAACTAAGTGCATCTGAGGAAATTCTGTTGTGATCCATATAACCCTTCTGGCATTTGAAATAGTACATGGGATAATTTCCACCATCATAGCCCCACACAAGCTACCAACCCTGCCCTCACCCTGCCCCTAGTCACTGCTATCAAGTCAGTTTTCTGTAAGTTCAATGACAAACAGAGACACTGTAAGGACTTCCAAGTCTATATCTTTAGGAGAGAAGACAATCTCATTTTAAAACTGTGGGCTAGCTGGCTGGTTTGAACCCACAATGTTGAGATTCAAAGTCCAATGTCTAAAAGATTGCATCCCCAAGTTGCCTGCCATGCTACAACAAATTGAGAGGATTTATGTTGAAACCCTCTTCTGTGTTTGATTTACTCAGGTTTTCAACAAACATCTTGCCCCTTGTTCTCATCACTATGTGTTGAGCCATATGAGGCTGAGTAAGCTGGGGCCTTAATCTCAGTTTGGTAGGGGAGATAAGTGATAGAATTGGAATGAGTGGGAGCCCATGGGAGTGCTAGGCATATCCAGAAGGACTGCTCAAAAGATGTGGTGCTTTTTTTGAAATCCCAAATATGCCTAGGTTTTTTACCTGGCACAAAAGAGGGAAGAGGAGTCCCAGATGTATAGAACAGCATATTCAAAGAAATGCTTTGAATTAATTAATAAGAGATAGTGGTGATGTTAGGGAAAGGTCAAGTCCTTGGTATGACTAGAGGACAGGCTACTCCTGCAGGGATGTCTCATGAGACTCATCCAGGACAGGTCATCTAGGATTCAATAGTGAAAGTCCTGTGCACCACATCGAGGAGACTGACTTTCACTCAAAAGTCACTTTACATTTACTGAAAAGAAGAGAAGTGAAGACAGTGGAGGTAGACAAGTGGGATAAGATACAAGATATATGGAGAATTGAGAACTGACAAGCCTTAATCACCGTGTGATTGTGGCGGTGAATGAGGAGAAAAGATCAGATTCATGAGTCCTCCTGGGAAAGGGAGGAGCACATGACATTTAGAAAAGTTTCCTTTTGACTCTTTGTTTTTGTTTCCTATAGATTCTTTTCTTGTTTTCTTTTAGGGACTCAGGGGATAAATAAATGTTAGTTGTCCAGAAATGAAATGCTAAAAGTGGTCTACCAAAGAAAACAGCACCATCTCACCAGAAAGAAGGAAAAGAGCCATAAGCCAATGCTCACCAATCATTTATTGAGTATTTAAATTCGATTCCATTGTTTGCCCACAGACTTTCTGGTGTTGGGTTTTCAGGCCTCGGGAGTGTGGATTTTCTAGTTGCCCCTTAGGAATTGGCAAAGTGATAAGCATATGTTTTCTGTTTCATATGCTCAGAAATTTCAATTGCAGGGAGGTGGGATTCAATCATTCAGCTCTAGTGATAGGAATGCATCATGCTCTGGGATGAGGGGTAGGTACTGAGTTCATCCAAGCTCATGTTTCTTGACTCTTGGTTCTAAATGCAAATCTTTGGGGTGTCTTTTGTGTTTCTGAAATCTAGGGAGAAGTAGTCTGCCCTTTCCATGATCCAATCTGGCCTAGCCTACATGAGGGCAAGCAAAGAAATGATTTAGTCCTCAACTCATTCCAAAGTAAGATCTGGTTATTTCACCCAATTTACCATTCAGATTTTACCCAACCAGAAAACCCTAGAATTCAATTCCCTGAAAGTGAATATTGGCCCTCAAAAGTATCCTTATATGTAGATAGAGTGGAAGATGGATAGAAGGCATACATTGTCAAGTTGGTAGAGAGAAGGAAAGATTAACTTGACTTGTGGTTTTCTTTCTTGGCTTCTTAATGCTTTGCTTTGTTGCTCATGCAGCCTAGTGCTCACGTGATCTCTGTTCTTGCACATAATCATACAGGGGATTGGAAGAAATGGCTGCCTTGTTTGAATGACCTCGATCCTGTTCTCTATTTTGGGGTCTCCCATTGCCCTGAGTTGGATGATGGACTGACTTATTACACCTTCCCTGTGAACCTTGACTCTGGCCACCCTCATTCATGTGGGATTGTTCTCTGTTTGGACACCCTTGCTGGGTTCCATGGGATTGTTGGTTCTGTGATCTTTCATGCTTCTTTCCCCCTTCCTGGGTATGTTTATGCCCTCGTTGCTGGCAATCTTGTTCCTCTTCATGGATCTGCCTGCTTGGTCTCTGTGGGTTGTGGCCATGGTCACGGGTCTGCCTGTCTCTTCTATGACAGTTCTGGTCTTCTTCATGAGTTTGTCTGTTTTCTCTCTGACAGTTCTGCTCAGCATCATGGGTTTGCCTGTTTCCTCTCTGTCGGTTCTGCTCATCATGATGGGTTTGCCAGCTTTGTCTCTGACAGTTCTGGTCTTCCTCATGGGTTTGCCTGCCTTGTGTCTCACATGTTGTTTCCTGACCACTGAGGCTCTGACGACCACAGCTTTGATGACCCTGCCTCTCTCTCTGGTGACTTGACCCCTCATTACAGCCCTGCTGGGTCTGGGCCTGTCTGTGCCCCCCTTCACTGCCACAGGATTGCCAGTCTCTCCCTTTGTGGCAAAGGGACTTTTCTTGCTGGATATGTGCCAGGAGTTTGTGTTGGTGATGTTGGGCATCCTCTTCAGCCTGACCACCCCATGCCTGGCGACTATTCTGGCGTCCCTGCCTCTGGCTTCGGTTTAATTCCTGTCCTTGATATTGTTGACTTAGTCTTCTTGACCTTTCTGATGGCTCAACATATGACCCTCTTCCTGTTCCCTGGCTCCCTTGGAAGTACCTATTTTGTCCTTGTCTTCCAGTTTCTCCTCTCTGTGCCTGACCATACTGGTAACTCTGGCCTTCTCTATCTGTCTGTCCATATTGATGACCCTGGTCTTGTCTGCCTGTATGTCCATACTGAGAGCTCTGGTCTTGTCTGCCTGTCTGTCCAAACTGATAACCCTGGTCTTGTCTGCCTGTCTGACCATACTGATAATCCTGACCTTGTCTATGTGTCTGTTCAGAGTGAGAACTCTGGCCATGTGTGCCTGTCTGATCATAGCAAAAACTCTGGCTTTGTCTGTCTGTCTGACCACACTGAAAACCTAAACCTTGTCTATCTGTCTGACCATAGTGTGAATCCAATCCTTGCCTGTCTCTCTGACCACAACCTGACTCCTGACCTAGCCTTTCAGACTGTGAATAATGAGAGCCTGATTCCTGATGAGCCATCTGGTTGGAGCAAGAGTCCTGTCCAAGTCTTCTAGTTTGGCCACAGCTTGATTGTTGTCCCTGTCTTTGGGACTGATTGTAATGAGAGTCCTGCACTGGTTTCTCACACTGATTTAAGGCAAAGAGATATCCTTGCCTTTGAGGCTGGCCACTGCTAGACTTGTGACTCAATTTTTGACCTGAGCAAGAATCCTGGCCTTGTCTCTCAGAATGATCTAAGGTGGAAGCCCTATCTTTTCTCCCTGATTGGCCACAGTGAGAATGCTGTCCTTGTCTGTCAGTCTGACCATGGTGGGGATCTCTGTCTTGTCTCTGAGACTGACCCTGGTGGCAGTCCTTCTCATCACCATGGTGGGAGTGACTGTCTTCTCCCTCAGACTGACCATGGCAGGAGTCCCTCTCAGACTGACCATGGTGGGAGTGACTGTCTTGTCTCTCAGACTGACCATGGTGGGAGTGATTATCTTGTCTCTGTGACTGACCATGGTGGCAGTCCCTCTCAGACTGACCATGGCCAGAGTCCCTGCCTTGCCTATCAATTTGACCATGATGGGACTCTCTGTCTTGTCCCTCAGACTGACTACAGTCTGAATCCTGATCTTGTCTCTGGGACTGATGATGACCGGAACCTCTGTCGGTTCTGTCTGACTGATCATGATGGGAATCCTGCCTGTCTTCATCATGCCTTTGTCTGTGCTGTCTGCCTCTATTTCTTGGGGTCTTATGGTCTTGTGCTCCCTCCTGCCCTTCTTCTTGCTGGTTGCCTCTATCTCCACATGATCCCATATCCAGCTTATGATAGCAGGCTTGGGCCAACTGGAACACCAACAAGAGATATTCACGAAAATCAACACTTCCATTTCTGTCTCGATCCAAGAGACTCAGGATGGTATCCACAGTTTCTGGGTCATTTGGTCTCTGTGAGAAGATAAAAGAAAGACTCAAATCAGATACAGTCTTGTGGACAGTATGATAAGTGCGAATGCCCGTGCCCCACTCTGTGCAGTCTAATTGGGTCTTCCAAGTTTAAAAAACTGATCTGCAGGCTTGGGCTTGCTTCAAGCCTGTGAAGAGTTGATGTTCACATCATCAGAATTTTCAGTACCTATGGGAGCATCATGATGTAGTGCAGAGATGTGCATTTAAAATCAGCTCCATTAAACATTAGTTGGATTCATTGAGGATTTATGTCAATTCATTATATTATATTGTATAGTATGGTACTGTGGGTACTTGTTGACCATGATTGGAATGGTTAGCAGTTTGAAACTGCCAACCACCCTGTGGGAAAAGGCATTCTACTCCTTTAATGAGTTACAGACTCATGAATCCATATGAGCAGTTGTACCCTGTCCTAGAGGGTCATTAAGAATCGGGATTGATTTGATGGTATTGAGTTGAGCTTTTCTTCTCACCGCAGTGAGATCCTGGAGAAAGTGAAGCTGGGTTATTGATCTAGTGCCTAGGTGTACAGAAGATGCTCAGTTACTCTTTGGTGAACAGATGAACCCATGGCAAAATGCTTAGATTGCTCTAACATGCAGAAATCAAGACACAGATCTTAGATTTCCTTCTGAGAAATGATTGCCAGTAACTTTGAAGTTATAGCTCTCCCTGTTCAAAGTCAGATGCAAACAGGGTGTAGGTGTGCATGTGCACACTTGCTGGGAGAGAAGAATGAAGCAGTGCCTGTCATTCTTCATGGTACAGGGTGACAATGAAGCAATATTAATTACAACAAAATCTTCAGCTCCCGCAATTGTTTTGTTCATCAAGCACAGGTTCACTCACACTTGATTCCATGAGGCCAGGACCTACCTGGCCCTATCTTACCTGGAGTACATCTCCAAATTCAGCCAAGAGAAGCTGCTTCAGCTCCTTCTTGCACAGTGAGGTGCAGTCTCCGTTCTCATTGGCATATTTCTGGAAGACCTTCATCACGGTGAGAATGCTGCTCAGGAGTTGAGCCATTTTGGCAAGGACTGGTAGAGCTAGGGGAAGAAACATGATTGTGCCTTTAGAAAGAAGATGAAGAGGTAGTGCTTTCAGAAAGAACATGGCCCTTCTTGGTCAGGGAAATTAGCTGAACAGTGAAAAGAGCCCCTTCTTAACTATACCCCTAATGCCTTCTAACCCAGAGTCAAGCTCCAAGTATCATAAATTGGGAAAATAATTTATTTTCTTTAAGGGAGCATCCATAGATAGATAAATGCACACAGATCAAACCCACCAAGACCCATACTTTCATATTGGGAAAGGTTTCTGAAAGTTTATAGGAAAATGGACGTAATGGGAAAGGATTTTCCATGAACCCTTTGGAGTAGTTTTCTATATAAAATTGAACATTAAACCATGTTGCTATGAAACTGATTCCCACTCATGGAGATCCTCTGTGTTGCAGAGTAGAGTTACTCCACCAGGTTACTTGGCTGTACAAATATATGGAAGCAGGGTACCAGGTTTTTCTTCTGAAGTCTCCTGTGTCTCCAATCATCAATCTTTGCTTTAGCAGTGTTGCACAGATGGTTTGTGCAATTTAGAGAGTATTTATTTGTATGTATGTGAATATCTATATGTTTCTATGTCTAACTACTCCATGTATCATCTATCTATCTATCTATCTATCTATCTATCTATCTATCTATCTATCTATCTATATCTAGCCATCTATCTAGACCCCTGGTGGTGCAGTGGCTGAAGTGCTATGCTGCTCACCAGAAGGTCTGTTGGTTGAACCCTCCAGCCTTTCCACGTGAGAGATATGTGACAGCTGACTTCCTTCATGATGCACAATATCGGAAATCCTATGGAGAAATTCTGCTCTGTTCTCTAGGTGTGCTATGAGGACGATTACCTGAGATTAAATTCCAGGAAGCGTTTCTAGCCTGGACTGGAATTTTGGAACATGCTTATTAAATGGAATCATTGAATATAAAATGTGCTACAAGTCAAATATCCAAATGAGTGCGTAGCCAAACTAACTATACAGGTGACAGCAACTATATACAACCTGCGAAGACCACATTGGCCATGCTAGAAGACAGGCCATTTTTGACCTCCAGTTCTCTCGGGTAACTCATCCTGTGTTGTGAAAAGTCCTGTAACTAGATTTCTGTGCTCTGAAATAGAGCCCCATAGGTAGAACACACTAGACTTCCAGAAGCATGCAGTGAGGCCTGTACAGAATAAACAGCAAAGCAGGCATTTCACTGGACATGCTGAGTCCCTTGTCGTGATTCCTGAGAGTAAGACTGGAGTATTTTAGGGTCCCCTGGTCTAGAGCCTTGATCATAATTGTGTTCTACACTCACGGGTCTTGCCAACTTGCAGAAAAGATAAAGGTTCCCCTGTTGGGATACAAAGGCTATCCCAACAGTCCTAGCCCCGAATTTTGAGATACCGAGTATGCACTAACATAACATGTATCTATCCTTTAGTCTCAGACCTATGTTATCATAACCCCAGAGCACAGGCAATGGAAGTCACAAAGATCCATGGAGCACATCTAGCCCTCCCCAGCCCAGCACATCACAGCTGCTCTGAAGAGGCTCAGAGACCGTGTTGCGTATTCCCCATGGTGTCTTACCTGCTGAAGGATGAGACACTGAAGAATCAGAATCTGGAGAGGATACTGGGGACTTAAAAACCCATCCTATTTATAGGATTTTCCAAAATTGCCCTAATAGGCCAACCCAGGAGACACCTACTCAATGGCAGAGCCTTAATCACCCTGGGCCCATCCCAGCTCAGCCCAGCTGCCCTTTTCCTCTGCAAATCGTCTAGTTTATTTACTTCCTTCCCTTGCTCACAGACCTGTTTTCATCAGATCAGGTGACACTGTGCCCCAGCCCC
This sequence comes from Nesogale talazaci, assembly GCA_004026705.1. Classification (NCBI taxonomy): domain Eukaryota; kingdom Metazoa; phylum Chordata; class Mammalia; order Afrosoricida; family Tenrecidae; genus Nesogale; species Nesogale talazaci. Next base: position 24,507 of record PVJH01006246.1, read on the forward strand.
ATTTAATTAGAAGAATGTGTGTGCTTGGGTGTGTGGGGAGGTCTCAAAGCTGAGTTAATCCTTACTATTTGCTATTTCCTGAGGCCGAAAGAGTACAACTACTCAATCCCAAGGAAGGAGATTGAGTTAACCACATTATGGATGTAGGGAAGGAAGGATAGTGATGCTATGTATATATGCAATCAGGGTATATTTCCTGGGGGAAGTGTATCAGTTTAATTTAGCTTGTGTATGTGTATATTTATATTTTCATCTACCTTTTTATCTTGTATTGCTAATTTTTCACCTATAAGTTCCACAGACGGGTGGATTTTCGTTGATATGGATCTCCTACTTGATTTGGATTTACGGTGTACCAGATGTACCAAGTAGAATGGTTACCCAGGATTTGAAGGCTGTCACCTTTTATAGCAGATCCCCAAGTCTTTCTTGCAAGACATCTCTTGCAAGAGTTTGAACTCCAACCTTTTAGTGAATAGTCTAGAGCTTAACTCCCCCTGTCACCTGCCCTAGAGGCAGAAGGCAGTAAATGTCCAATTTGGAGATGCATGATAGTATCCTTTAAGTCTTTTTTTTTAAAAGGTGGGAGTTAAAGGACCCCATGGAAGCTTAAGATTATGTGATTCAGAGACAAGATCCACCATTTATACCTATCTCTATTCCAAAGTATGCTAGCATAATGTCGTGGGTGGTTTCTAGTAAATGTTTGCATGGAAAAATGAATTTTTAAATCATTAAAACCATTGAGTATCTAGTGCAGCTTCAGGAGATCATAGAGATTCATTCCTATAGAGATTCCTTCTGTTTCATATCCATGATATTCCAATGAGTTCTTTTCTTATGAATCAGTCAACCCACTCATTATTTATCACTAATAACACAGACTCATATTTAATAGCTATGAGGGGTTTTGCAGAGCACCTGCAAAATACCAGGGCATAGTAAAGCTGTCAAAAGAAAGAAGCCTCACAGAAAAATAATATGAAGGCCGGCAGAAAGGACATGCTAAATGCCAAGTTTCAGAAAACCTAGGTGCATGAGGAGAGCTCATGTGTTGGGCCCCAGCTTTCCCTGACAGATGGCATCTGCGTTATAGAAGAATTCAACGCACAGAGAAGACATAGAGGGATTCCTGGAAGGATTAAAAAGAAAGACCACAGGTAGAAAGGAAAACTTTAGGTGTGAAATGTTTGGCTTTAATTAAGCTGACAAGCCGACCACATGTAGCTTTGAATAAAACAGACAGACAAAAACAAGTGTTCATTTGATTCCAACTTATAGCTGCCTCATGCGGCTTATAGTAGAACTGGGCTTTTTATAGTCCTCAATGTCCCAGTTTTTCAGAAGGAGATCCCTAGACCTGTCTTTAGGGATGTCTCTCTTTTTGGGAAGCTCACGCTGTTAACCTTTTAGTTGGCAGCCTAGCATCTTTACAATTTGCAGCATCCAAGAACTCTAGGGCAGTGGTTCCCAACTCTCCTAATGTCGTGACCCTTTCATATAGTTCCTCATGTTGTGGTGACTCCCCCAACCATAAAATTATTATGTTTTTTTTGGGGGGGCATCACTGCCCTGGTGGTGCGAGTAGGAGGCCCAGCCTTACTCCTGGAGAGCTGCTGCTGGATTTGACCCTCCAACCCAGTGGGCTGCAGGCCCGTGCACAACCACTACGCCACCGGGACTCAGCCCCATAAAACTATTTCCATGGCTACTTCATGACTGTAATTTTGCTGCTGTTATGAGTAGGGAGACTCCCGTGAAAGGGTCATTTGACCCCCAAAGAGGGGTCAGCCCACAGGTTTAGAGCCAGGCCTCTAGAGGGTAGGTGTTGCCATCGTCGTTACGTGCTATGGAGTGGATTCCAGCCCACAGCGACCCTGTGTGCAGCAGAAAGAAAGACAGCCACATCCTGGGCCATCCTCACAACTGCTCCTGTGCCTGAGCCCGCTGATGCGGCCACTGTGTGTCCCTCTATCTTGCTGAGGGCTTGCCCTTTTTTGCCGCCAAACTTGGCCAAACATGATGTCCTTCTTCAGGAACTGGTCTCTCCAAAGTCTGTCAAATAAGGCCCAGCCATCCTTGCCTCTAAGGGGCACTCTGGTCTTACTTCTTTCGTAAGGAGAGAATCCCGAGAGATCATAGGGGTATGCGGAAGAGCAGAAACAGATTGTCGAGGGTCTGTAGAAGAGCAGAAACAGAGAATTTCGTATCAGTCAGGAAATTTAGTGCTCTTATTAGCGGCTGGCAAGTGAATTTCTCTTGAAAGGGACCTTATGTACAAGGGAATGGAAACGCTGCCCAGTCCTGTGACATTTTGACAATCGTTACTATGTTTGAGCTTCTTGTTATAGCCATTGTGGCAATCAGTCACATTGAGGGTCTTCCTTTCCTCGTTTTCCTGAGTGCCCAACTTAGAATTGCTTCCCCCCCCACTACTTAACAATGACATTGGAGGTTGGATTGTGGTTGTAAGTAATCTTCAACTTGCTCTTCTTGATTCTGAATCAACGGTGACCTATGTGGGTAAAGTAGAACTGCTCTGCAGGGTTTTCAAAGATGCCACCTTCCAAAGTAGATCCCCAGGCCTCTCTTTCCAGGTTCCTCTGTGTGGGTTCTGACGCCAAAACTCTGGCCACGTATGATGTCTTTCTCTAGGGAATGACTCCTCTTGGTAACATGACCAAACTATAAGACTTAATGTGTCGCCACCCTCACTTTTACATCGCATTCTTCCCAATAAATGCATCTAGCCTTAGTCTATTAATTTTACCACCTGTCTGTCCGTTTGGGATGTGGTGGTGGTTTGCTTATTGCTGTGAATTTGAAAGCTCTGTCACTGGAATTTCAAAAAGCAGCAGAGTCACACATGGTGAACAGGTTTCACCTCCCAAACTAAGAACAGACTACAAAGAAGGAATACACTGTCCACTTCTGAGGAGTTTGTCACCCAAAATGTTATGAATATCAATGGACTATTGCCAAACACCGGAAACTCATTAATGACACCAGGACATTGTCAGTTATAATGTCAAAAGGTGAACAAACATCTCAGGTCAGAAGGTACTCAAAATACGACTGAGCAAGAACTACACTCTCAAAGGACAATGAAACAGAGTGACACAGATAGAAGAAAGCTTTCATGACACTTTTTGCTGATGGGGCACAGCCTAAAATGAGGAGCCACAATCATTGTTCAGGGAAGCAGCAGTCAAGTCATCTAACAATGTATTGCATTGTGTAACTATACTAGACAGGGCTTTTCTAAAGAAAGAGTTGAAAAAGAAGACATCATTTTGAGGATTAAGGTGTACCTCACTCAAGCCATCATTGCCTCACATTTACATGATAGTTGGACATTAGGAAGACTAAAGACAAATTGATGAATGTAAATTATGATGGTGGTGGAGAATAGTGAAAAGCATGCAGCCTGCCAGAACAAATAAATCTCTCTTAAAAGTACAGTCAGGATGCTCCTCAGAAGAGGATGGTCAGAGTTTGCACTGTGTACTTTGGACATGTTATCAGGAAAGACCTGCTTCTGGAAAAGGTCATCATGCTTGGTTAAGTAGAAGGAAAGCAAAAAAGAGGAAGACTTAGGAGATGGATTGACACAGTAGCTGTGAAAATCAACTCAAAGATTAAAAAAACGAAACTATGAGGATGTCCAGGATGGGGAGTGTTTCATTCTGTTGTACAGAGGGTCACTGACTCAACTGAACTTAGCAACATGCCTTCTAATTGTACACATGAGAAATAGGAGACCCAGCTATATTGAGTGAGTTGCGAAGGGTCCAATGGGGTTGGGAGGATATTGAGTATGTGGTCATTATTATTTGACCCCAGCATTATATGGTTTCTTACATATTTCTGATTTCTCCCTACTCATCAGGATCAATCACACCATTTAATATACTACTCCCTTCTTTGCCCTTTGGTCTAGAGACCTAAGGGAACAAAAACATCAGGGGACAATCTTCTAGCTCAATGTAATCAATGATGTATCTGTAGGTGGGAGTATGCTTCCTTTTGGAACGGAGACCTCCAGACCTGAAGAGTTGAAGCCCACAGGGACGGGAAGCAAGCACATGTTGAAAGTGGGTCATGAGGAGTAATAATGAGTGATACTCCTATCATCTCCTTCCCTGATTCCTGCATCCATGAATCCTGTCTTTGGAGAAGTAGCACCATATATAATGGATCCTGGTTTAGAGAATATCTACCCTCCTGGAGAATATTGTCCCATCTTGCAATGTATTGCCACCTAGATAGCACTATAATTGTGTCTCTGGAAGACCATTCCATCATTATATCAAGCTAGCTGCTCAGGATGTGGGGGAACGTGGAGACTAGGGAATTCCATGAACATGGGTTCATTGCTGCCCTTTTCTTGCTGTGAAGTTAGTTCCTTGATCTCAGTGGTGCCATGTGGGAAACTATGTCATGGATATAGCTGGTAATCTTAGCTGGACATCAGATGCAGGGAAGGTCATTCTGTATCTAGTGTAACTATTTCTTTTGTTGTTGGATGTCATAAAGTCAGTTCTGACACATAGTGACACCACAGAACAAAACACTGCCTGGGTCTGCGAGCTTCTTCATAATTGTTTCTGTGCTTCAGCCTATTGTAGCAACATCTGTGTCAATCCATCTCATTGAGGGGCTTCCTCTCTCTCACTTTACCCCTAACTGATGCCCTTTTCTGCAGACTGGTCTCTCCCAAGTAAGAACAAAAGGCTGCCCTTTTCTTGATGAAAGTGGTCTTATGCAAATAACCGGTCACTAAGTTGTTGGTCCATCTCCCTGAGGAGTGTCCCATATTTTGGACTCAGTGTTGAACTCTGCTGCTGACAGGTTGGACTCTCAGCATGATGGTGACCACGTGGGCTTTGGTCAGCGGAAGTCCATGTTCCTCGTCTCAAGCATAACCTCCACCCCTACACCGTTGCCACTTTAAAAATGAGCCATTTGTGCAGTGACAGGAGTGACTATTGGAAAAAGAATGACTACTTTCTACATAACATGTAATCCTATCCACTTGATAAGGAGATTAACCATCGGTCCAGGTGATGCTTTGATAAGCATTCATATCACACACAAATATAGTCACTTTTAACCTATTAAGAAGCCTATCCCAGTGTGTCAAGATGTGAATGCAACATTCTGGCATGATGCAGCGAACCAATATAAAGAGATCTGTGGGGTTGGCTCCCATCCCAGCCAGAAGGATGCACTTCAGGGGACAGCTCTGAAGCTACAGCTCAGGGAGAGGGACACATCTGATCAGAGCACACGGGAGCAAATGCAGAGGGAAGGAGAGAGAGTGGAACGCTGTGGTCCACCACATCCCAAGGACGACATTGCTGCTCATAGTAGCCAAGGCACAGAGAGGGTCGACCCCACCAAGAGACAAGACATCCCTCATTGAGACATAGCACTACAGGGAACAACACTGGAGACACAACGTGGGAATTGTGTCTGATCTGACCCCACCACACCCAGGCGAATCACTAAGGGCTGGACGTGCAATACAACAGCAAGGAGAGCAAAAACAATGAAGTCCCCGGGGAATGCCAAAATAGACCTTGGGGACAGAGAGTGGCACTGCATCAGAAGACTGGAAAACACTCTTAAAGGTCAACAAACAAACATGGAACTATTATGGCCTTTTCTTTTCTTTTTTTTTTTTGTCGTTAGTTGTTATTATTTTGTGTTTTTGTTTTCTTTTGTTGCTTTGTTGTGCTCTGTCTTGTTTTTGTGCTTATTATTGTCTCTGCATGTGTATCTAGATAAGATAGGTGGGATTAACAATCCAGGGGAGAAAACAATGGGATCAATGGTTCCAGGGCGACACAGATGAAAGGGAGGCAGAGCAAAGGAAAGGGGGTGTCAGCCAAACCAGGAACAAGGGAACAACAAGTGATGTAAAAATCAATGGGGAGGAGGATACAGGATGCCTGGTGGGGCTTGATCAAAGGCAATGTAGTGGAGAAGAATGACTGAAACACGAATGAAGGCCAAACATGATAGTGGGACAAGAGGGGGAAAAAAGGAAATAAAGGAAAGAAGTAGGAGGCAAAGGACATTTATAGAGGTCTAAATTCAGGTATGGGCACATATAAATATATCTCTATATATTTATTCCTTTGTATATAGTGACATTGATCTTTGTACATATATTTATATGTTAAGTATTAAGGTAGCAAATGGATATTGGGCCTCAGTTCAAGTGCTCCCTCAATGCAAGAACATTTTGTTCTTATAACCTGGCATTCTGTGATGCTCACCTTGCTGAAGACATCACCTTGTGATGCTCGTGATTGCTGAAAACAAAATGTGTGCATAAGTAAATGTGGTGAAGAAAGTTAATGGTTCCCGGCTGTCAAAAGATATAGTGTCTGGGATCTTCAAGGCTTGAAGATAAACAAGGGTCATCTAGGTGAGAAGCAACAAAGTCCAAATGGAGGACTGGCCTGTGTGAACATAAGGTATTGACAGGATCAGGTATCAGGCATCAAAGACCCAAAACAAGAAAACATATCAATGTGACTGGAGACCCAAAGTCCATCTTTAGACAATTGGACATCCCCTAACAGAAGGGTCACAAGGAAGAAATGACCTAGTCAGGATGCTAGTATAGTATTGATGAAACATAAAACATTCCTCTAGTTCTTTAATGCTTCTCCTCCCTTCCCCCTACACTGTCATGACCCCAATTCTACCTTACAAATCTTGCTGGACCAGAGCATATACACTGGTACAGATAAAAGCTCTCAACACATGGAATCCAGGACAGATAAACTTCTCAGAAAAAGTAATGGGAATAGCAATACAATGAGGGTAGGAGGAAGGAAGGGGGAGGAGGAGAAAAGGGGAACATCATGATCTCAATGATCAATGTATAATACTCCCCATCTTCCCAGGGGGACGAACGACAGACATGTGGGTGAAAGGAGACAGCAGATGGTGTAAGATATAAAAATAATAATAATATACAATTTATCACAGATTCATGAGGGTGGGAAGATGGGGGAGGGATGGAAAAAGAGAAGCTAATACCAAGGGCTCAATTAGAAAGACAATGTTTTGAAAATGATGATGGCAACATATGTACAAATGTCCTTGACACATGGATGCATATATGGATTGTGATAAGAGCTGTACATCTCCCAATTAAATGATTAAAAAAAGAATGCAAAAAAGAAGCCTATCCACGTAACTTCTCTCTACACTTCTTTGTCACCAACTTAACTTTTCATACCAAACTAGCCCTTAATCCACATGTCAGGGATCCCATATGGGGGTCTGCCTGTTGTTGAGTATGTCCATTTCAATTATACATTTTGGGACTGCAGAAATCACTACAGGTGGGTAAGGGACCCTTTGTACCCACTGTGGTATGAACCCGTGCTAAGACTCTACATGACCCCACTCAGACATGTAGGTCTTTGAAAGGTTTTGAGTCTTCTAGAATTAATGTGTGTTCAGACTCAGCATCCAACAATCCCTGAAAAGTCTGATTATTTTTTGTCCTCGGTGCAAAATTCCTCTTTCATGGACTGTAGATATCTTTGGGAAAGACTGGGAGAAAAAATTAATAGGGTGTCTTTGAGGCAGTTCAGTGTGGTCCTTCCTCAAATGGACTAGACCTCCCTTCTTTCAAACTATTGTGGGTCTGTAAACTAGCTTTAGTCTTGGAATTGACTGAAGGATTGTGACTATTATTATGATTTGAATTACATATTCACTTGACCTAAAGTTCTCCTGCTTATACAATAAGCAAGTATTTAATAAGTTTCCCTGTAATTTCACTGGGAGGGATACCCTGCCTAAACAACCAATGTCATAATTCCATGAGTCAAACGATCTGTTTACCACTCGGCCTCTGCCTTCCAGTGTAGTAACCACACCTTCTTTGCTTCCGGCAATTAAGTGCTGCCACTCAGCTTCTACCTCTTCTGGGCCCACTTAGCAATAAGGAAGGCAATTGGCTCAAGTCCAGAGAACTGAAGGCCAATGAGCAAGATGCAGTATCTGTTGTTAGGTGACATCAAGTTGCTGTGATCCATAGTGACCCTATGCACAACAGAAGGAAACACTGTTCAGTTCTGTGCCTTCCTTACAATTTGTTCCTATGTCTGAGACCACAGCTGCAGACACTGTGCCAGTCTGTATGTTGAGAGCCTTCCTCTCCTTTGCTGCCCCTCCCCTTTACCACTCATGGTGTCCTTCTCCAGGGACTGGTCTCACCTGAAAATATGTCCAAAGAATGTAAGACAACATCTTGCAATCCTCGTCTCCAAGAAGTACTCTGGCCATATTTCTTTTAAAAGAACTCAGTTTGATTTTTTAACCTTCCATGGTACTTTCCATATTTTCCTCCAGCACCACAATTCAATTACATTAATTCTTCTTTAATGTCCAACTTTCACATGCATATGAAGCAATTGAAAGAACCATGCTTTGGGTCAGAAGCACCTTAGTCCTCATAGTAATGTCCTTGCTTTTCAAGGCTCTAAAAAGATCTTAGGCAATAGATTTATCTAATGCAACACACCCGTTGCCCTCTTGACTTCTACTTCCATGATCATTGATTGTGGACACAAGCAAGACAAAATATTTGACAATTCCAACCTAGTCTCCATCTATCATGCTGTTATCTCTTGGTTCAATTGTGAGGATTTTGGTCTTCTCGACATTGAATTTTCTTGAAGACTGCATCCCTTTATCTTCATCAGTAAGTGAGTCTAGCCTCCTCACTTCCAGTCAGTCAGGGTTATGTTGTCTGCATATCTCAGGTTGTTGGTAAGCCTTCCTCTAATCCTGATGGCACATTTTTCTTCATATAAACCAGCTTCTCTGATTATTTGTACCGAAAACAGATCGACCAAGAATGGTGAGAGGATACAACCCTGACATGCTCCTATCCTGATTTTAAACAATATAGTCTTCCTTGTTTGTTCATACAATAGCCTCTTGATCCATGTGCGAGTTCTAAATGAGCATAATGAAGTGTTCTGGAATTCCTATTCTTCTCAAGTGTTGACATAGTCATTGAAACACAAAATAAACATCTTTCTGGTATTCTTTGCTTTGACCCAAGATCCATCTGACATTGCCAATGATATCCCTTGTTCCACAACCTCTTCTGAATTCACCCTCAACTTCTGACAGTTCATTGTTAATGTACTGTTGCAATTGTTATTGAATGATCTTCCGTGAAATTTTATTTGCATGACATATTAGTGATATTGATCTATTTGAGCATTCTGTTAGGTTACCTTTCTTTGGGATGGACACAAATATGCATCTCTTCCAGTCAGTTGGCCAAATACCTGTCTGTCAAATTTCCTGGCATAGATCATTGAGTGCTCCCAGTGCTTCATCAGCTTGCTTTAACATTTCAATTGGTATTCCAGACCCAGCGAAAAGCACACAAACCATTCCATAGCATCCATTTATTTAGGAAGCAGTCCATAATTCCAAGGAAACATCCTTTCAGTTATATCATTATGAGGATCTGAATTAGGGTGCTACATTGCTGCCTCATGCTTTTGCAATTAATTGGTGCTCTTAGCAGATCCTACCAAAAGGTTACATAATGTTAGGGGACATTATGGGGAGTTACTAGGTCTTCCATACAAAATCACTAAGAATCTTGGCCTAGCCACATTGAATTATCAAACCACTGACCAGCACCCAAAATATAGGAATTCCAATTGAGATTGAGGCCCACGGCAATGCTACAGCCATGCTCACCCATCCCTCCCCTGGGATCATGACCTTGGGCTTGGTTTAGCTGTCTTTTCTCTATGAAAGCCCTTCTTCATCCACCTGGGTAGAGTATCTTATTCCTGTCTTGAGGCATAACAACAACTTTCTAAGGATCTTTTGCCTTTTATCATGCATGTTTGCTATTCACATCTTTCTAATTGAATCATAAGCACTTTAGGAAAGGGGTTATAATGGTAAGTTATATGCTTCCTTCAGTGAAGAATATTATACATACTTTGGGCCCATGAAGAACTAACAAATAAGTCTTAGAGTTCTCCTAGGAAGCTAGTATTGGTAAGATTTTGGTTTTTGTACCTTGAACTCATCATCAGAAAAAAAAATCTCTAGTAAAGGACCTGTTTACTACAGTGCAGGATCAACAACCATGATGGACAGCCTTAATGAGATCGACAGAAAAGGAGCCACAAGTATGGACTCAAACATACTGCAATCATGAAAATGGTGGAAGGCAGGCCACCATTTTATTCTGTTACGTCTAAAGTTGTCCATGTTGGAGATGCCTCATTGGAAACCAACAGCAATGGTCAATATGTCCTCACAGTTGTCAACATCCATTTTCATTTCCTTCTATATTTTCTGAGGTGTCTTGGAGGCACAGCACTTTAAGCTGAGGCTGCTTACCCAACGGTTGAGGGTTAGAACTCGTTAGCCACTCTGCAGGAGGAAGATGTGACACTCCGTTTCTATCGAGATGAAAACCCTTGAAGGTCCTATCATGTGGTTCTATGCTGCCTTCTAAGGCAGAATTCCACTCGTTGGCAATAAGGTGGGGTTTTTTTCTAATGGTGGGTGGTGCGAGAGGTTTCCTATACTTCAGTTATGGGTATTGATATGAGGTGTTTGCAGTTAGTGTGTTTGTACACTATTTAGAGGTAGAAGTAAGCTGGAGGCATTGGGCTGTGGTTTAGGCTGGTTACTTTTGGCCCCCGTGCCTTAAGAAAAGGTGGTAGAGTATGGCATTCAGCCTCAAATCTGGGTGGGTCCAACGGGGGCACTTGTGTGATTGAGAAGACTGGAACCAGAATGAGGGAGGAATGTATTCTCTCACGTAAAATCTTATCTTGGGAATGCAAGCCACGGTAAGCACATATGTAACAGGAAGGAATTGTTTTAGAGGCATATGCTTTACATAAAAGGATGAACTTGGAGTACAATAGGAAGGGGAGACACTCCAGTCATACATGGGACAGGAATGTACTATATTTGTCAGCCCATAAGATGCACTTTTCCTCCTCCAAAAGTGGGAGAAAAATGAGGGTGCGTCTTATGGTTCACAGGTGTGGTACCTCAGAACAAGTGTTTATGATCCCATGTGCCTGCTTACTGTCCACTGCTGTTTGCATGCTGTGGATTGCTGTGTGTCTGGGGGAAGTCCCGCCTCCTGGAGTCTCCATGTCAGTCAGTCACAGAGCATGCCTTCCCTCATTTGTTCATGAAAGTGATGATGCTTCTTAACACCACTGTTGAGCTTAGCTGTTAAATATTACTGTATTTTGCTTTATTCAAATAAATACTTTAATATACTGGTACTATTTGGTTCAGAATACTTTTTCTTATTTTCCTGCTCTAAAAACTGTGTGCGTGTCTTATGGTCAGGTGTGTCTTATGGTGCAGAAAATGCAGTGCATGTGTAACAAGATGGGTGGGTTCTCGAGTTAAGATCATGACCTAACCTTAGCCATCTCTGAACCAGTTTGCCCTTAGGTGTTTCTGAACTCTTCTATAGGGAATAATCTGTGATCATTATCAGAAGTGGGTGAGCCCTATTTTGGGTTGGACAGACAATAGGGTCTGACTCCTCTTAATGACAGACAACTGTTAAGCAGATAGCCTTCAAGCAGTTGACCTTCAGAAATATATGAAGCCATTTTGTGCTTGCAAACAGCACTTCAAAACCTGGTATTGTTATGGGAGGACATCGAGGGAAATGATTTTTACTTAGGGGAATATGACCGAAATGCTTCTCCAACTTACAAACGTGAAAGGCACACCCCCATGGGAGTTCTTAACACCTTAGCCTTGAGAGTCTGTTCACCCACACTCTCTCCCCTGTTCTGTTTCTCACAATGGAGATGGAGATGTTGACAAGTAATTTTGGCAGAAGCTTTTGGACTCCAGGGTTCACCTGCCTGAGTTATAGCTCTGATGATAAAAGTCTGAACACAATATAGTTCCAGGAATAGTTTGTGGAATTCTGCTAACAGTCTTGATAATTCTTGGCATCCAATCCATTTTCACTGAAAATACCTAACAGAAATTGCTTTTCTATTACTAGAACTCTGACTTCTCTTGTTTTTTATTGTGCTTGCTTGGCATAAAGTTTTTGCCATTAGCTACCTTTGAGTAGCCTCTGCCTCTGTCAGCCTTATGTACAGTAAGAGACAATGTTTTCTGGATCTTCACATCCACCCAGTCCCTGGCATGTACGAATTCATTGGTGGACTCATTGTGCCAATCCTTCTTACCAAGGGTCTCCCACCCTCTCACAGCGTCTTGACTTCATCAAGCCCATGCAATGATGCAGAATGCAGGAGGATTCCAGGCTCCTGTGTGCAAAGTCTTGTGGATCCCATGTTACTGGAAACATGGCAGCACTCTCAGGTTGGCCAGCAAGCAGGAAGGTGAAGGAAGGCAGAGAGAGAAAGAGGTTGCGTACACCGTTCTTATGAGAAGGCCACATCCACAGGCAGGCACTATCAGACTATGACCTGCCTGACAGATTGAATACCACCTCTACTCTTTTCTCAATCCTGAAGTTGACATAAAATTATGTAGCTACCACAGCAAACGGGTCCGAATTTTCTTTTAATTGAATAATATTTGGTTTTTTTAATTGAATACTATTTGAAAGCAGATGTCAAGTATTTTTTTTTTAGTCTTAGTCTTATGGGATGCTTCTCTAAAACTATTCTCAATGGGGATTTCTTCTCATATTTAAAATACTAGGAGGAATTGTTTCCAGCATCACAGAAACATAAGCTATCAAACCCAAATCCCCGCTACTATCAAGTCAGTTCCTACCCATAAAGACCCTGTTAAGGGTGTCTAAGACAATACATCTTTAAAGAGCAGAGAGCCTCTTCTGTGGTGGGACACAGTGAGTTTGATCTGGTTCAGCAGGTCTGGTGCCTAATTTTTTATTGAATTTGGTGAACTGATGGTTAAAATGGCCCTTGCAATCAGGGTTTTCTCCAAGGTGGGCAACCTTCCCTTGTGCCCCCACCATTGTGGAAATCACAAATTTATATTCCTTATTTTTTGAGGGGGCATCACTGCCCTCTGGTGGTGGGAGTAGGAGGTCCAACCTTTGCTCCTGTGGAGCCGCTGCTGGAATTGAACCTCCATCCCAGTGGGTCGCAGTCCCACGCATAACCAGTACTCCACCGGGACTCAGCCCTCCTTACTCTTTTTTTTAAAATTAAATACTCTTATTGGGGGCTCTTACAACTCTTATCACAACCCATACATTCCTCCATTGTTTCAAGCACATTTGTACATATGTTGCCATCATCATTTTCAAAGCATTTTTCTTTCAACTTGAGCCCTTTATATCAGCTCATTCCCCCCCCCAATGAACGCTTGATGAATTATAAATTATTATTTTCATATCTTTCGCCATCTGTTGTTTCCCTTCCCCCACTTTTCTGTTGTTTGTCCCCCTGGGATGGGATTATATGTTGATCTTTATGATTGATTTCCCCCTTTCTCCCCCCACATTTCCCTTCCCCTCCTGATATCTCTATTCTCTTTCCTGGATTTACTGTGTGTTTGGGAACTTATCTGTAGCAGTGTGCATGTTCTGGTCTAGTCAGAATTGTAACGTAGAACTGTGGTCATGATAGTTTTGGGGGGGGGGGAGGACATTAAAGAACTAAAGGAAAGTTGTATGTTTCATGAGTGCTATCTATACTGCTCCCTGACTGATTTCTCTTCCTTGTGACCCTTCTGTAAAGGGATGTCTGATTGTCTGCAGAAGTAAAGTGACAAGATTTTAAGTGGGACACCATTGACCCGGGGTGGGCATGAGGAGAGTTCTTGATTAAAAATTTGGTCTATGTGGAGCAACAAAAATTTTCATAGAATGCAAAAATAGTATTGTAATATATTTATTTTAATTTTAAAATGTTGCCATGGGATGTTGTTTACATTGTTAAAAAGTGGGAAGTCTACTCACCTTTGGCTCTCCACTCTGTGTGCTCCTCCCCCATTCAGTATGATTATGCTTATGTTCTGGGTCTTAGATGCCTGACACTTTGCAATCACACAGGCTGGTGTGCTTCTTCCATTTGAACTTTATTCAGCTAGATGGTCCTTGTTTATCTTCAAGCCTTTAAGACCCCAGACACTATGTCTTTTGATAGCTGGTCACTATCAGTTTTCTTCACCCATTTTGTCTTCAGCAATCATGTTGGAAAGATGAGCATCACAAAATGCTGAATTATTAGAATGAAGTGCTTTTGTATTGAGGGAGTACTTGAGCTGAAGCCCAATGTCCATCTGCTCCCTTAATACTTAACATATAAATATAAGTGTATAGATCTATTTTTTGATGTTCATTTGCAGGACAGTGTAATATTCATTCCATCAATAGGTATAAAAAATTAGAAAGAACTACAGTTGCAATATTTATTTATTAATTTCATGAAACTCATTATTCTTTTAATGAATGCCACATTTTTATTCCCTTGTGTTTTGTTGCTTTAGTAAACAAACATATAACATAAAGAGAAAAAGTGCCAAACAACCAGAGGGTGATATTCTGTCATTCATTTCAGCTCTGGGGTAGGCCTCAAGTTTTCATGAGATCTTATGAGTGAATGATGCAATTCCTGAAAATGTTCCAAGAGCAAAAAACATTGTCAGAACAATTGCATTAAGTTTAGCAGAAGTGGAAAGGGGTCTCCCCGTGAGGAGCATGATACATCTGGAAAAGAGAAGTTGCCTAACTGTTTCTAACATATCAAACCCAATGACTATTGTCTAAATGTCCTACCTCTAAAGAAATAGAACCCTACTGCTGAAAAGATGGTTAAGGATCCCACCGCTGATGAAGCTTGGATAAAAATGAAGAATATTGCAAGTGAGGATGTCAATCAAGAAGCAATATAGAAATACCTTAAATAACTTATTTTTTTGGTCAGATAGTGTATAATATTTTTCATTAATATTTTAGAATTCTCCCTTATACAACCTAATTTTTGTGTACCTCTTTTTTTCCCTTTCTTTTTTATTTTGTATGGCATCATTGCTCTGCTGGGAGTAGGAAGACCAACCTTGCTCCTGGAGAGCTGCTGCTGGATTTGAACTGTCAACCCTGTGGGCCGCAGTCCCGCACACAACCACTAGGCCACCAGGGTTCAGCCTATTTTTCTTCAAATATTAACTCTATGAAATAATAAACTACCTTTTGTTAGATATCTATTGTATTTTAAATGGTCAGTAGGGCAGTGAACCAGTTAGTAAATTATATGACTACCACTGCCGGCCCCATATCATTCCTGTTCATTCCATATCATCAGCTGGTTGATTTGACTCTCAGTCTTGAGGTCACAGCCCAGAGTATAACATTGCATTCTGGGGGCATCTACCAAGATTCAACAAACTAAGATGATTTAACTTGAAGCCTGACTCCTTTGCTCTATTCACCCAGCTGTACAACAAGATGATGACTACCCATTGATATCAGTAGGGGTACTATGTGCTGAGTAAACAATCTGGGGTCTCATGATTAGTTTGGTAGGGGAGACAATGCTGGTGAAAAGTGATAGCATAAGGATTTGGGGGACCTTGAAAGAGTATAAGGCCCATCTAGGATGGCTTCTCAGAAGATGTGGTGTATTTTGGCAATCCACAGGATGCCGAGGCTTTTGACTGGCATACAAGAGTGAAGAGGTGTCCCAGGTTTATAAAACAGCACACTCTAAGCTAAACATTAATAACAGATGGTGGTGTATTAAGGAAAGGTCAAGTCCCTGGTGTGATTAGAGGATGGGATACTCCTGGAAGAACATCTCATGAGATTCTGCTAGGACAGTTATCTGGATTAAATAGGGAAAGACTTTGTGTGCCACACCAAGGAGATTGACTTTCATTCAAAAGTTGCTTGGGATCTACTGCAAGAAGGGAAATGAAGACAGCGGAGGGGAATAAGTGGGAAGAGATACAAGAGATATGAAAGATTGAGAATTGGCAAGACAGAATATGGGGGTGAATGGGGGGGGGGATCTGATTCATGAGTTCTCTAGGGGGAGGAACATTTAGCCATGTTCCATTTTGACTCCTTGTCTTTGTTTTAGTTGTTGATGTTTCCTCTTAGGAACTTACGCAACAAACAGATGCTAGTTGCCTAGAAATGGAGTCCTAAAAAGTGGCCCACCAGAGAAGACAGCATAGTTTCACCAGAAAGAAGGAAAAGAGCCATTAAGTCAATGCTCACCAATCATTTATTGAGTATTTAAATTCTATTCCACTGTCTGCACCCAGATTTTCTGGTGCAGGGTTTTCAGGCCTCAGGAGCTAGGGATTATCAAGTTGCCCCCTAGGAAGTTGCAAAGTGAAGGCAAATGTTTTTTATCTTATATGCTCAGAAAGTTGTAAGGCATGGAGCTGGAGTCTATTTATTGGGCTCCCGTGGTAAGAACTCAACAGTGTCTTTGGTGAAGGGTAGACACAAGGATGCAGGGTGTATTTTGATGCTGAGATACCCTCTGTGGTCGCTTGCTCTTCAATCTGGCTCTTGCTATATTGACATCTGTCAAGGTGTCTAGGTTCACACTCCTTGCTCCTTCATTCACCTGAGCCCAAGTCCATCCAATCTCAAGTTTCATGCATCCGGGTTGTAATAAAATCTTTAGCATCCCTTTTGTGTTTTTGACCTTTAGGAATAAGTATTCTGCCTTTTGTCTGATCCCAATCAGACTCTGTCTATACGGAGGGCAAGCAAGGAAATGATTTAATCCTCAAAATAATCCAAATTGGGATCTGATTATTTCACCCAATTTGCCATTCATATTTTACCTAACCAGAAAACCCAGAATTATTGCTCATATATATGCAATGCCCTAAAAGTGAATATTGGTCCTTAAACGATTACATGTAGAGTGGAGGATAGATGAAGACATACATTGTCAAGTTCGTAGAGAGAAGGAAAGATTAACTTGACTTGTAGGTTCCTTTCTTGGCTTCTTATTGCTTTGCTTTGTTGCTCATGCACCTTAGTACTCATGTGATTTCTGTTCTTGCACATAGTCATACAGTGGATTGGAAGAAATGGCTGTCTTGTTTGAACGACACCTACCCTGTTCTCTTCCTTGGGGTCTTCTTTTGCTTTGGGTTGCATGAAGGGCTGAATTACTACATCTTCCCTGTGAGCCTTGACTCTGGCCACCTTCATTCATGTGGGATTGTTCTCTGTTTGAACACCCTTGCTGGGTCCCATGGGATTGTTGGCTCTGTGATCTTTCATACCTCTCTCCCCCTTGCTGGGTATGCTTATTCTGTTGTTGCTGGCAGTTGTGTTCCTCTTCATGGATCTGCCTGTTTGGTCTCTGTGGGTTGTGGTCATGGTCACGGGTCTGCCTGTCTCTTCTATGACAGTTCTGGTCTTCTTCATGAGTTTGTCTGTTTCCTCTCTGACAGTTCTGCTTAGCATCATGGGTTTGCCTGCTTCCTTGCTGTTGGTGCTGCTCATTCTCATGAGTTTGCCTGTTTCCTCTCTGGCAGTTCTGCTCAGCATCATGGGTTTGCCTGTTTCCTCTTTGTCGGTTCTGCTCATCATGATGGGTTTGCCTGTTTTGTGTCTGACAGTTCTGGTCTTCCTCATGGGTTTCCCTGTTTCCTCTCTGTTGGTTCTGCTCATCATGCCAGTCTCTCCCTTTGTGGCAAAGAGACTTTTCTTGCTGGATATGTGCCAGGAGTTTGTGTTGGTGATGTTGGGCATCCTCTTCAGCCTGCCCATCCCATGCCTGGTGACTATTCTGGTGTCCCTGCCTCTGGCTTCGGTTTAATTCCTGTCCTTGATATTGTTGACTTAGTCTTCTTGACCTCTCTGATGGCTCAACATATGACCCTCTTCCTGTTCCCTGGCTCCCTTGGAAGTACCTATTTTGTCCTTGTCTTCCAGTTTCCCCTCTCTGTGCCTGACCATACTGGTAACTGTGGCTTTGTCTATCTATCTGACCATACTGATAACCCTGGTCTTGTCTGTCTGTCTGACCATATGGGTAACTATGGACTTGTCTGCCTGTCTGTCCATACTGATAACCCTGATAACCCTGGTCTTGTCTGTCTGTCTGACCATATGGGTAACTATGGACTTGTCTGCCTGTCTGTCCATACTGATAACCCTGATAACCCTGGTCTTGTCTGCCTGTCTGTCCATACTGATAGCTCTGGTCTTGTATACCTGTCTGACCATACTGATAACCCAGGTCTTGCCTGCCTGTCTGACCATACTGATAACCCTGGTCTTGTCTGTCTGTCTGTCCATAATGATAACTTTGGTCTTCTATATTTCTCTGTCCATACTGATAACCCTGGTCTTGTCTGCTTGTCTGTCCATCCTGATAACTTTGGTCTTGTCTGTTTGTCTGACCATATTGATAACTCTGGCCTACCCTGCCTGTTTGGCCATACTGACAACTGTGGTCTTGTCTGTTTGTTTGACTATAGGGGTAACTCTGGTCTTGACAGTTAGTTTGGCCATAATGAGAGCTAATGCCTTGCCTCTCTGTCTGACCACAGTGAAAACTCTGGCCTTGTCTGTCTGTCTGTCCATAGTGAGAACTCTGGCCTTGCGTGTCTGTCTGACCATAGCATGAACTCTGGCTTTGTCTATCTGTCTGACCACACTGAAAACCTAAGCCTTGTCTATCTGTCTGGCCATAGTGGGAATTCTGCCCTTGTCTATCTGTCTGACCATAGTGTGAATCCAATCCTTGCCTGTCTCTCTGACCACAACCTGACTCCTGACCTAGCCTTCCAGACTGTCCATAATGAGAGTCTGATTCCTGATGAGCCATCTGGTTGGAGCAAGAGTCCTGTCCAAGTCCTCTAGTTTGGCCACAGCTTGATTGTTGTCCCTGTCTTTGGGCCTGATTGTAATGAGAGTCCTGCACTGGTTTCTCACACTGATTTAAGGCAAAGAGATATCCTTGCCTTTGAGGCTGGCCACTGCTGGACTTGTGACTCAATTTTTGACCTGAGCAAGAATCCTGGCCTTGTCTCTCAGAATGACCTATGCTGGAAGCCCTATCTTGTCTCCCAGACTGGCCACAGTGAGAATGCTGTTCTTGTCTGTCAGTTTGACCATGGTGGGGACCTATGTCTTGTCCCTGAGACTGACCCTGGTGGCAGTCCCTCTCAGACTGACCATGGTGGGAGTCCCTTTCAGACTGACCATGGTGGGAGTGACTGTCTTGTCTCTCAGACTGACCACGGCGGGACTGATTTTCTTGTCTCTGAGACTGACCATGGCAGGAGTCCCTCTTAGACTGACCATGGTGGGAGTGATTGTCTTGTCTCTCAGACTGACCATGGTGGGAGTGATTATCTTGTCTTTCAGACTGACCATGGTGGCAGTCCCTCTCAGACTGACCATGGCCAGAGTCCCTGCCTTGCCTATCAATTTGACCACGATGGGACTCTCTGTCTTGTCCCTCAGACTGACTACAGTCTGAATCCTGATCTTGTCTCTGGGACTGATGATGGCTGGAGCCACTGTCGGTTCTGTCTGACTGATCATGATGGGAATCCTGCCTGTCTTCATCATGCCTTTGTCTGTGCTGTCTGCCTCTATTTCTTGGGGTCTTATGGTCTTGTGCTCCCTCCTGCCCTTCTTCTTGCTGGTTGCCTCTATCTCCACATGATCCCATATCCAGCTTATGATAGCAGGCTTGGGCTAACTGGAACACCAACAAGAGATATTCACGAAAATCAACACTTCCATTTCTGTCTCGATCCAAGAGACTCAGGATGGTATCCACAGTTTCTGGGTCATTTGGTCTCTGTGAGAAGATAAAAGAAAGACTCAAATCAGATACAGTCTTGTGGACAGTATGATAAGTGCGAATGCCCATGCCCCACTCTGTGCAGTCTAATTGGACCTTCCAAGTTTAAGAAACTGATCTGCAGGCTTGGGCTTGCTTCAAGCCTGTGAAGAGTTGATGTTCACATCATCAGAATTTTCAGTACCTATGGGAGTATCATGATGTAGTGCAGAGATGTTCAATTAAAATCAGCTCCATTAAACATTAGTTGGATTCATTGAGGATTTATGTCAATTCATCATATTGTATAGTATGGTACTGTGGGTTCTTATTGAGCCATGATTGGAATGGTTAGCAGTTTGAAACTGCCATCCACTCTGTGGGAAAAGGCGTTCTACTCCTTTAATGAGTTATAGACTCATGGACCCACATGGGCAGTTGTACCCTGTCCTAGAGTTGACTCAATGGCAGTGAGTTGAGCTTTCCTTCTCACTGCAGTGAGATCCTGGAGAAAGTGAAGCTGGGTTATTGATCCAGTGCCTAGGCATACAGAAGATGCTCAGTTACTCTTTGGTGAACAGATAAACCCAAGGCAAAATGCTTGGATGGCTCTAACATGCAGAACTCAAGATAAGGATCTTACACTTCCTTCTGAGAAATGATTGCCAGTTACTTTGAAGTTATAGCTCCCTCTGTTCAAAGTCAGATGCAAACAGGGTGTAGGTGTGCATGTGTACGTGCATTCTCATATGCATGCACTTTCTGGCAGAGAAGTACTAAGCAGTTCCTGTCATTCTTCATGCTACACGGTGCTGGTGAAGCAAGACCACTTACAACCAATCCTTAAAATGCAGTAATTGTTTTGTTCACCAAGCACAGGTTCACTCACACTTGATTCCATGAGGCCAGGGCCTACCCTGGGCCCAACTTACCCGGAGGACATCTCCAAATTCAGTCAAGAGTAGCTGCTTCAGCTCCTTCTTGCACAGTGAGGTGCAGTCTCCATTCTCATTGGCATATTTCTGGAAGACCTTCGTCACGGTGAGAATGCTGTTCAGGAGTTGAGCCATTTTGGCAAGGACTGGTAGAGCTAGGGGAAGAAACATGATTGTGGCTTTAGAAAGAAGATGAAGAGGCAGTGCTTTCAGAGAGAACATGGCCCTTCTTGGTCAGGGAAATTAGCTGAACAGTGAGAAGAGCCTCTTGTTAACTATACCTCTCATGCCTTCTAGCCCAGAGTCAAGCTCCAAGTATCATAAATTGGAAAAATAACTTATTTTCTTTAAGGGAGCATCCATCCATAGATAAATGCACACAGATCAAACCCACCAAGACCCATACTTTCATATTGGGAAAGGTTTCTGAAAGTTTATAGGAAAATGGACGTAATGGGAAAGGATTTTCCATGAACCCTTTGGAGTAGTTTTCTATATAAAATTGAACATTAAACCCTGTTGCTATGAAACTGATTCCCACTCATGGAGATCCTCTGTGTTGTAGAGTAGAGTTACTCCACCCGGTTTCTTGGTTGTACAAATATATGGAAGCAGGACGCCAGGTTTTTCTTCCTAAGTCTTCTGTGTCTCCAATCATCAATCTTTGCTTTAGTAGTGTTGCACAGATGGTTTGTGCAATTTAGAGAGTATTTATTTGTATGTATGTGAATATCTATATGTTTCTATGTCTAACCACTCCATGTATCATCTATCTATCATCTATCTATCTATCTATCTATCTATCTATCTATCTATCTATCTATCTATCTATATCTAGCCATCTATCTAGACCCCTGGTGGTGCAGTGACTGAAGTGCTATGCTGCTCACCAGAAGGTCTGTCGGTTGAACCCTCCAGCCTTTCCACGTGAGAGATATGTGACAGCTGACTTCCTTCATGATGGACAATATCGGAAATCCTATGGAGAAATTCTGCTTTGTCCTCTAGGTGTGCTATGAGGACGATTACCTGAGATTAAATTCCAGGAAGTGTTTCTAGCCTGGACTGGAATTTTGGAACATGCTTATTAAATGGAATCATTGAATGTAAAATGTGCTACAAGTCAAATACCCAAATGAGTGTGTAGCCAAACTAACTATACAGGTGACAGCAACTATATACAACCTGCGAAGACCACATTGGCCATGCTAGAAGACAGGCCATTTTTGACCTCCAGTTCTTTCGGTTAACTCATCCTGTGTTGTGAAAAGTCCAGTAACTGGATTTTCTGTGCTCTGAAATAGAGCCCCATAGGTAGAACACACTAGACTTCCAGAAGCATGCAGTGAGGCCTGTACAGAATAAACAGCAAAGCAGGCATTTCACTGGACATGCTGAGTGCCTTGTCGTGATTCCTGAGAGTAAGACTGGAGTATTTTAGGGACCCCTGGTCTAGAGCCTTGATCATAATTGTGTTCTACACTCACGGGTCTTGCCAACTTGCAGAAAAGATAAAGGTTCCCCTATGAGATCCGAAGGATCCCCCAACATTCCTAGTCCTGAATTTTGAGATACCGAGTATGCAGTAACATAACATGTATCTATCCTTTAGGCTCAGACCTATGTCATCATAACCCCAGAGCACAGGCAATGGAAGTCACAAAGATCCATGGAGCACGTCTAGCCCTCCCCAGCCCAGCACATCACTGCTGCTCTGAAGAGGCTCAGAGACCGTGTTGCTTATTCCCCATGGCGTCTTACCTGCTGAAGGAGGAGACTCTGAAGAATCAGAAACCGGAGAGGATACTGGAGAACTGAAGACCCATCCTATTTATAGGATTTTCCAGAGTTGCCCTAGTAGGCCAACCCAGGAGACACCCATTCAATGGCAAGAGTGTGAATCACCCTGGGCCCATCCCAGCTCATCCCAGCTGCCCTTTTCCTCTGCAAACCATCTAGTTTATTTACTTCCTCCTCTTGCTCACAAACCTGTTTTCATCAGAGCAGGTGACACTGCCCATGTCCTTGCCCCATTTAATTAGAAGAATGTGTGTGCACACGGGTGCGTGGATGTGGGGGGAGGGTCCCCAATCTGAGTTCATCTTTAATATTTGTAACTTGATTAGACCAAAGTCATGCAACCGGTCAATCCTTGTGTAGTATATGGATATGACCACCTTATGGTCATTTGATGAAATGGAGACTAGTAATGATGTGTTCATACATAACAATATTTTCTGGAAGAGATCTTAGTTTAATTTTTCTTTGTATGTTTATGTATTTGTATCTCAATTTATCGATCCACTTTGAATCGCTAATTCTTTCATTTATTAGTTCCCTAGTTGAGGACTGTGTAGTTGTCATTTTCTTCTACTTAACTGAGATTCATGATGACCCGTGTGTGCACAGTAGAATCACTTGAGAGGTTTTTCTAGGATATCTCCTTCTAAGGCAAACCCCCAGGTCTTTTTCCCAAGACATCCCCATGTGAATTTGATCTCCACGCCTTGAAGAGGTAGTCAAAAGCCTAAATATTTGTGTCACCCAGACTAGCGCTAGAAGTAGACCAATGGCCAACTTGGCAGTGCATGATGGTATCCTTTAAGATTTTACTGAACAGTTGCATTTTGCAAACAGCATAGAAGCTTATGATCCCTATGAGGAAGAGATGCTCTAGGAATGACAGCCTCCACTTATTCCCCTGTCTATCCCCATGGACTGCCAGGACAGTGTCTTATGCATAGGTAATTTCTAGTAAATGTTTCAGGCATGGTAAGTGAGTTGTTAAACATTTGAAGAAACTGAATGAGTTGCTAAATATTTGAAGCAATTGAGCATGTGGTGCAAGTTGCAGAAAATGATAGATTCCGAGACATTTTGCTTCTGTTTTCAAGTCTACAGCATTCCAATGGAATCATTTCTTATGAATCAATCAATCCACTCATTAGTTATCAATAGCAGTACTTGCAATTATTTCCTGTATATGAAGGGTTCTGTAAAGTACAAAAGTACAGGTACATATTAGTGCAGTGGAAAAAAAAAGCAAGAAAAGGAAAAAGAAACCTCACCTCACACACACACAAAGTTTGAACGTCAGACAGGGCATGCTAAATGCTGAGTGCTAGCTAAACCTTAGTACATGTGAAGATTCGTGTGCAGAGCCCTGGCTTCCCTTGAGAGATGGGATCTTTGATGTTACTTGAAGAATTCATAGATGCCGGGAGGTTATACTGGAGTTTCTATGTGGGGTCAAAGCAAAGAGTCAAGGTAGTAAGGTGAGAATTTAGATCGAATATTTGAGTTAGACTAAAGTAAACTGGTAAGGTCCACTACAGCAGAGGTACGAGCAAAAGAAACAGACCCACAAAATCAGTTGCTGTCAAACTGATTCCATTTGATGGCCACTCCATATGCATCCAAGCAGAGTGTGCTCCATTGAGTTTTCGTGGCTGATGTCCTGGCTAAGGATCACCAGGCCTTTTTTCAGAGGCATCTCTTGAGGTAGCTGCAAACTGCTAGCCTTTCAATGATCAGCCTAGCACGTTAACCACTTGTACTGTATTCAAGGTATGTAGAGGAGGATCAGGAGGGGATTTTGTACCACGAGGGAAATCTAGTCTTCTTCTTGTCAGCTACTGTCAAGTTGGTTCCAACTGAAAGTAACCTTCTGTACAGCAGAAGACAACCCTGCCTGGCCTTGTGCCACCTCACAATCATGCCTACCTTTGGGACCTTTCTTGGAGCCACTGTGCTGATCCTTCTCATTGAGAGTGTCCCTCTTTTGCACTGATATTCTGCCTTGTCAAGCAGGCAGTGCCTCTCTAGGAACTTGTTCCTCTTGATAACCTGTCCAGAGCACATGAGATAAAGTCAGGTACTGCGCACTTTTAAAGAACATTATATTTCTATTTCTTCTAAAGTAGTTTTGTCTCGTCTTAGCCTCGTAACTCCAGCCCTTCTTTGACAGTTTGTCAGACTTGGCTTGCTTACTCTTGTGATGTTGAGGGCTGTGTTTCTCTCATTCAAATACCAGCAGGGCCACTTAAGGTGAACAGGTTTTTTAACAGAGAATGGACTTCCAGATTAAGAATGGACTATGAAGAAGGAATAATGGATTGCCCGTTCTGAATAACAGCAAAACATTGTTAGATCGAACACCTCAGAATAGCAGTGGGCACACTGTCAGTTATAGTGCCAGACGATGGTTCCCACAGATCTGAAGACCTTCATAACAGCCAGCCATCATGATGTGGCTGGAGAAAACTTGGGGACCTTCATTTGCCGATGGGGCACGACTCGAAATTAGAAGACGCTCAAGGAAGCAACACTCACAACATCAAATCAATACTTCTTTATTTTTTTCAATTCTTCTTTAAGATGTTGATGAGTAGGTTGTTTTCTGAGGACTGAGGTGTGCCTGACTTAAGCCATGGCCTTTTAAATGGCCTCATATGCATATGGAAGTTGGACACTGAATACGAGAGACTGAAGAAGAATTGCTTTAAGATACTGGTGCTGGTGAAGAATACTGAGAAGTGCATGTACGGCCAGAAGAACAAAGAACTAGCTCTGTCTCGACAAGGTGTGACCACAGTGCTCCTTTGAAGTGAGGATGGCCATCCTATGTCTCATATATTTTGAACCTATGATTGGGAGAAACCAGTCCCTGGAAAAGGTCATCATGCTTTATCGAGGGCAAGGGGAAAGACCCTTCATGGGATGGAGTGACACCAGGGTGACAAGCAAGGGGCTGTAACATAGCAGCAATTGTGGGGGCAGGCAGTGTTTGTTTAATGGTGCACCGGGCCAATGAGTCTGAACTGACTTGATGGCACCTATGTTAGTCCAGGTAGACTAGAGAAACACATTCATAAACACTCATATAAGGGAGAGGCTTATAATACAAGAGCAATGGAACATTGAGAAAACATCCTCGCCCAGTTCATTTCAAGGTCATAAGTCCGATATTAGCTCATATATCTCATACCAATCCATAAATCCTCTTCAGACTCACAAAGTGCATGCAATGACACCAGGACAATCACAGGCCAGTGGGTGCAGAGTCTTGTGTATCCTGCGGTGGTAGAAGCATCTCAGTGCTGGCAGGGGTCTTCCCATGGCTCCTTCAGTTTCCAGGGCTCAGGGTCCATCAGCATGCTGCCATGTGTCTTGTCAGCTGCAATGTCTCCCAGGGAGTGAATCAGTGTCTCCTGCTTCCAAGAAGGAATCACCAGATTTCCTAGACCTCTCCAAGGGGAAGTCCATGCCCACAAAGAGGTCTCATGGTTATCTTCAGATTGACAGGCTGGGCTGGGCCCAGGTGGCGTAGTGGTAGTGCACGGGACTGCTGTCCACTGGGATGGAGGTTCAATTCCAGCAGTGGGGCTGGGCTTCCTACTCCCACCACCAGAGAGCAGTGATGCCCCCCTTTCCCCCTAAAAGGAAACAGATTGACAGGCTAAATTCCACCCCACACTCTCAATCCTCAAATTGACACCACCTTAGGTGACTGCCACAGCACCTAACAGCAGAAACAATAACAGCAACAACAACGAGACTCCTGAGTGTACAGACAAGGAAACTGAGATACAGGTATATTTGGTGATTTTCTAGGGATCCAAAGAGGCTGGGAGGACAACAGCCTGGAGCTCTTGTTACTTGACCCGTGCCTAATTAGCTTTCTTATCCATCTCTAAAGCATACCGGAGGCCTGTTTTAGCATTCTTTTAAAAAAATTGATCAAGCTGTTTAATTTCCTATCCTTTTCAAATAATCATTCCTTAGAAAGCTGGATAATTCATCAGAATTCTTTTCATCAATGTGGAAATGACACTGAAACTGCCCTTCTTTGAGGAATAAGAACATTTACTACGTTTAATTGGAACCGACAGAAATCTGGGAGGTTTAGAACCCCTTTTCTTTGTTAACAGCTAATGAATCCAGGGGAAGCAGCTCAGATTTAGCTAATGGGTGCTAGGAAATTAGCAGGAAACATTTTACTCAGGAACATGACATGACCAAAAATTCGGTTGTGGGAAGATTTTCATCTGACTGCAGCAGGGTAGCTAGCTATCTTAATTTGTGGCAGACTAACTCAGGGGGTTCCTGACATATGGGACTCTCAGAGCAACACCCAGAGCCCTCTGGAGAAACTGGGGTGTCAGGTAGAGTGTGGTATAGAGGATGAATTGAAGGGAGGAATATCTGATCGGTGACACCACTCAGGAGTCTATTGTGTGATCCTGCTTTGAAGACAGGAGGATTTTTACCTGGATGCAGTTTTTGAAAACTCCAGATATGTCTGGGTAATAGAAGGAAAGAAAACGTAGTGTTTGGGGGACAGATTAGAAAAAAGGAAGAGGTTCCAGAGAGTCCAAAGCTTCAAGCCTAGGTATCTAGAAGAGTTTGGGTGCCTGAAGAAACATGACTTCTGAAGTCTAAAAACCAGTGTCTACCGGCACTCTGTGGGACTTGTCTGTCTTTTGGACTTCCCCCCGCTCCTTCTTCCAGCTTGCTCCACCACTGTTTGAGGCCTTGGAGCTCTGGTGAAAATTTTTATCTCTTTTGAAATCTCGAGAGCAGGGTCATGCTTTCTGCTTTTGCACGTTGGCTTCTAGTGATTACTCTTCCTGTTTATATGTACCCACAACCCTGCAATGGTTGAGCTGAGGCAGCGGTTCTCAACCTATGAGTCATGACTCCTTTGGGGGTCAAACAACCCTTTCACAGGGGTCGCCTGATTCAGAACAGTAGCAAAATTAGAGTTATGGAACAGCAACAAAAGTAATTTTTGGCTGGGGGTCACTACAACATGAGGAACTGGATGGAAGGCTCAAGGCATTTGGGAGGTGGAGAGCCGCTGCTCTAGGGGAAAAGAAGCAGGGCAGGATGTGGTGGGGAGGAAGGACAACAGCCTTCAGGATAGAGAACAGCAAAGCCCTGACTCTGTTACTGAAGGACATCTTCTAGGACTTCCAGCACCTATTTCTTTTTTTTTCCCCCAGCAACTATTTCTTTGATGAAAAGGAAAGATTTCTTTATTTCAGACTGCAATGAAGAAAAGCCTTGTGCTTTTATCAGGAGTGTCTGCCATGTATATATTTATTCAAAACTTATTAAGTCCCCGTAGAGTGACAAGATTTTAACCATTGACTAGGGGGAGGTAGGGGAGTTCTTGCTTAAAAATTTGGTCTCTATGGAACAACACAAATGTTCATAGAATGCAAAAACGGTATTGTAATATATTTATTTAATTTTAAAACGTTGTGGGATGCGGGGCAAATTGCTGAAAAATGAGATGTCTGGTCAGCTTACTGTAGAGCCAAGAAGGAACTGTGTTGTTAGGGCACTCAGTTCATCATAAATATTTGTTAGCATATGCTAGATGTGTTCTTTTGTAAATACTTAAATATAAGACGAGAATTAAACTGTTAGCCACAAGGTTGGCAGTTTAAACACACGAGCTAAGATTTACTGCCTGTCGGTCTAGGAAATCTAGAAAGAGTTTCTGCGCACTAGAATCAACTTGATGGCAGTATGATTTTGGTTTGGTCTTGGTCCTTAAGGAAATAGCTCAGACAGGTACAGCACCTGCCATTTCTCTTCATATGGCTTTAATTGCCTCACAAGTGTTACTGGCACTGATTGTGTGACAAGAGAGGTTGGGTAGAGGGAAGGAGAGGGTGCAAGGAATTTCATGGAATGTAAGGAGGAAGTTTTAGAAAGTCGTTTAACCTTTTTAATCAAGTCTCTTCAGTTGTGTGTAAAAGGAGATGGTTGGACTGATTTGTAAGCTTTCTTTTAATTTTTAAGTGTAATTGTTATTATTATTTTAAGATAACTTTGTTAGGGACCCTTTCAGCTCTTATAACAACCCATACTTCAATAGTATCGGACATATTTGTACCTGTCATCATCATTGTTTTCTAAACATTTACTTTCTACTTGAGCCCTTGGTATCAGCTCCTCTTACTTCCCTCCCTCCCCCCACCCTCCCACTCTCATGAACCCTTGATAAATTATCCTTATTTTCATATCTTACACTGATTGCTGTCTCCCTTCACTCACATTTCTGCTGTTCATCTCCCTTGGGCGGGTGGTTCCCCCTTTCTCCCCTTCTCTCCTCACCTTCCCTCTACCCTTCTGATATTGATACTCCCATTTCTTTTTCTGTGGGGTTTATCTGACCTGGATTCTGTGTGTTTTGAGCTCTTAGCTGTACCAATATATGTGTTCTGGTCCACCTGAACTGAGAGGCAGGACTGAAAGGAGATATGATAGTGTGCAGTGAGGAAGCCTCAAAGAACCAGAGAAATATTGTGTATTTCACTGGTGCTATACTGTACCTTGGTTGACTCATTCCTTCTTTGTGACCCTTCTGTGATGGGATGTCCTGCTGTCTACAGTTGGGTATGGGGTCTCTGCTCTGACCCCCTTAATTCTCAATAATATGCTTTTTGTTTTGGTCCTCTAATGCATACGCCTGTTACCTCATGATCACACAGGCGGGCGTGCTTCTTTCATGTGGTTTGTCATGAATTATTATTTTTTAAAATTCCAGCGAAACTATATACAATAAAACATTCTCCAATTCAACAACTTCTACCTGTATAATTCAGTGCCATTGATTATACTTTCTGTGTCGTGCAGTCACTATTGATATATTTTTCCAAATTATTACACCGTTATTTACTTAGTGATTCTTCAGCTAAACTCTTTCTCCTTTACCCACGGTGACCATTGGTCAACTTTGGCTACTTTTTTGGATTTTATCGTTTTCTTAATATAAAATTCACAGATTACACACTTCCATAGTTAAGTCGCTTTTAGAAAACTGCATATATATATATATATATATATATATATATATATATATAATCACAATCAGTTTTAGTGCTCCCTCCCTTCTCCTGGATTGTTTTACTCCACAATTTCCCTCACCCATCCTCTCCCCCACCTCCCACCCCGATAAACCATTGTATCAGTTATTGTTCTGTGTTTCACATACTGGGAAAACTAACAGAAACAATAAAATGATATTAGAAAAAAGACACAAAAAAGAAAGAAAAAATAAAGATAAAAAGAAAACCAATAAAGAAAAGACCACCAAAAATATTTTAAAAGCCAGAGAAGAAATTTCTGTTGTGGAACAAGCTAGAAATATTTAAACCTAGAGAAAATTCATGTTGCATTAAGAGGGAGATTAACTGATCACATATCATATAAACTGTGGTTTGATCCACCATCCTCAAGTTTACAATAATCTTTTTTCTGATAGTAAAGCTGTTTGAGTTCCTTGCCTGTGACTGGAAGGGATCTGCCCAAGCCTTAATCTGACTGGATACTTTGCAGATGGATTTGGACTTCCACTGCCTCTCTAGCCTTATACAAATTGGGTGTTCACAATCTAAGCTCTGATCCTTTTCTCTTTGTCATAATTGGGTTTTGTTATTTGTCATTTTAGATCACACAGGCTGGTGTACTTCTTTGATAGGGACTAAAATTGATGCCATACTTAGATGGATGCCTGTTTGAATATAACCTTTGAAAACTCCAGACACTATTCCAATTGATAGTGGGGCTCCATCTGCTTTCTTCACCACATTTCTTCACCCTTATCTTCAGGGGTTTCTTTATGACGACTTGTATTGAGCAAGGCCATGTTATAAGAATTAACTGTTAGGGTTGAGCCCCGGTGGCGTAGTGGTTGAGTGCGGGACTGCAGCCCACTGGCTTGGTGGTTCAAATCCAGTAGCAGCTCTCCAGGAGCAATGCCGGGCCTCCCACTCCCACCAGAGGGCAGTGATGCCCCCCAAAAGAACTAACTTCTTGGATCAGGGCTAGAATTGATTGGAAGCCCAGAATCCATCTGCTTGTCCATTGGGGTAAGGTTGTGAATGACTCTGGCTTACTTTAGCAGTTACATCATGACAAAAACAAAAAGAAACAAGCAAAACAACAATAAGTCACCACCACCAACAAAATCAAACAAGAATAACCCCAAACTCCAACGAACCAAAAAAGAAAAACCTTGCCGATAATCCCCCTGAGGTATAAGGCAATTGTATTGATAACATCAGTAATTTATCTGATTACACAGAATTTAAAGTACTGTCAAGATGAGGAATTTATATGAGAATAGTCCAACTGTGAACAGCAATCCATGAATTATTGTTTTGTAGAGATTGATTTCTTCATTGATTAAGCTCTGGGTACATAGCGCATAAGGGTTGGTGGTAGGGAAAATTATCTTGCAACTTTCCTTAAAGGACAAATTCTTGCCTATCAGATTAATGCCTGTCATATTAAATACAGGGGTTCATTAGGATACTAAATATATGATAGGTCTGGGTCTCCTTTCATTGGATTCCCCCTTCTAAGTCAGGGAGCCACAGTCCAACAAGCACCATTTCCACACTTTTGGGGTGGCTAGTCCTTGCTTCCTGTCCCAGGCCCTTTCAGTCCCAAGTCTAAGGGCGACAGGTAGTCTTGTCCTATGGAGTCTGAGGCAAACAAATAAATCTGTCTTGAAAGAAGTACAGTTAGAATTCTTTGTAGACATGAGGATGGCTAGACCTTGTGGTAGTTATTGTGGGCATGCTATCAGAGCGGCCAGTCCTTGCAAAAAGAAATCATATTTGGCAAAGTGGAAAAGAGGAAGAAGCCCAATGAGATGGATTAACCCAGTGGCTATGAGAACGGGCTCAAACCTAGCAATAATGGCAAGAACGGTTTGGAACTAGCCCGTGTTTTGTTCTGTTGTACATAGGGTTGTATGAGTAAGAACTCACTTGATGGTGACTTAGGGAAAAAATCTGCAAAACCAACAACCTTGTACACCAGGGCTTATTGTAGAACAGGAGCTGCTGTGTGGTGGAAATGGTAACTATATGGGGGCTGCTAGTTTATAGGTTGGAAATTCAAGTTCAAGTTCACCCAGGCACACATTAGAAGAAAGTCCTAGTGACCTACTTCCAAACCATTAGTCATTGAAAACCTATGGAACACAGTGCTATTCTGAGATCTACAAGGTGGGAATCAACTTGTTGTATGTGAGGCTCTAGGTTAAGCACTTCATATGCATGAGCTTCCTTCATTTCCACAGTAACAAGCTAGAGAATATCATCTTCATTTTCCTGAGAAGCAAACAGAGGTGCAAAGAAGGATAAATAAGGACCTGCTCAAGGTCATACAGCTTGCAGCTTGCTGAGCCAAGGTCTGAACACATACCCGCCAGAATCAAAAGAAGTTGCTTACAACCACTGTGTTATACTGCCATGTCTGGAATAAGACTGGCGTGTGCCCAATTCCTAGTGGGAGGAACAGCTTTCCACATAATTTGAAATGAGTAAGAACCAAGAAACTTCCCAATGACTGGCCACATAGGAATCCTACCTTGAAATGAGAACCTTCTGACAACTAACCAATCAAGTATTTATTATTTTCCTATGCTTCTTTGGTACCTAAGTTGCCCCACCTCTTAAAGAACTTGTAATCTATATGATAAGACAAGACATACTTACACCAATAAAACTGAGACCTACGTCGAAAAAGCACCCTCTGTTTTGACAGTTAACTGCCGTGCAGGTTAGCAGCTGCTTCGCACCTGCTGTGCGAAGGTGAAGAAGCTAAACTTGTTTCTGTGGCTCTTGACTTTATTGCACGGCTTTGCTGCCCCTCTTTGGGGGGTAGGGGAGGGAGGATACAAATATGCCTAGTGGGTGTGACAGGTACTATTTTGAGTTAATGGAGCTTTCAGGGAGTCTCCTTGTCACATTGAAGACAATTACCTTGGAACTCTCAGACTTCCTTTTTCCTTCTCTTGAGATGTTGTGTGCCTAGTTAGTGAGGTGGAATTCACAGGATCAAGAGGATGGCTGTATGTAGGACAACCTGGGGGCAGGCACACGCTCAAGTTCCTACCTGGCCCTTGGCTTTAAGCAGGTGGATAAACTGCAGCTGGGGCAAATGAACACCTTCCCCTGGAGAGGAGTAGAACTAATTAATAGACATAAAGCCCTTTGAGATCTCTTGATATTGAAAGGCCATTTATTACTATCTGTGCAAATAATTTCTCATTAAATTTTTTTCCTTTGGAGGTGAGTTACTCTCCTGTTAATTACAGGTCATTCCCCTATAAATGGCATCTGTGGGAGTCAGTGGTTTTTTTTGAAGGTAACACTGACCTCAGCAAGATTTTTAATTCTGCCAGAAAATGTGTTTCCAGGTGAGAGGAAGAAGGTCTATGGTTCCAGGTGATCCCGAGCACAGATTTTTGTCTGAGCTGAGCTCCTCAGATTCAATGGTTGTCTATGTTCTTCTTCCACTGCACTCTTTTGTTTTGAGGTACAAAATACCACCACCCCTCCCTTTTCCACTGTCTAAGAGTCTATCATTGTTGTCAATGAAGTGAAAGCAAGAGATGAGAGCCTGGAATATTAGGCAATTCCTACAATCCACTAAATAGTGCTTTTTGGTCAAAGAGGAGATCTTCAAAGGCTGCTCAATGTGGCCACATTTGTTCATTGATGTCAGATTTCTGATTTTTTTTCATTTATAGAAAGAGCTTCATTGAGATAGAATTCACATGCCATAGTAGGGCATATTTAAAGTGTATGATGCATTTTTTAAAAGTACATTTGCAGGGCTGTGAAACTATCATCAAAATACAGTTTTGTGTTTTGTATCCATGCACCCATTAGTCCCCAAATGCAAACTAAACCCATTGCTGAGTAGTCGGTTCTAACTCACAGCAACCCCCGTGACAGAGCAGACCTGCTTTACAGGACAGAGGCGCTCAGCCTGGCGCATCGAACGACGCTTTCCCAGGGGCCATGCGATTCATAACTAGCAAAATGACAGTGATGAAGTAGCAACAAAAATAGTTTTATGGTTGGGGGCCGGGGCCACCACCACATGGGGAACTGTATGAAAGGGTCGCAGCATGAGGAAGGTGGAGAACCATCGTTATAGGGTTTCCAGTCTTTACAGAAGAAGGCTTCCACATCTCATTCCTGTAGAGCAGTTAGTGAAATTGAGTTGCCAACCTCTCTTTTAGTAACCAAGCACCAGGACTCCCAGGACTCAATAGTAATCACCCTTTGCTTCTCCCTCTTCCAACACCCGACCAACACGAATCACTTTTCTATCTTATACATTCGCTTCTGGAGTCCTAATGGTGTAGTAAGTGGCTCATTGGACTGTTAACAGCAAGGTTGATCGTACGGACCCACCAATCACTCAAGGGTAGAAAGATCAGGCTTTTTGCTCCTGTTATGATTTACTGACTCTGAAACTCACAGGGCAGGGATGTCTCGGAAACCTCCAAGGTCGTCATGAGTTGAAATCGAGTCAATAACAATGCGCTTTGAGTTACAATTTACATACTTTGGATATTTCCTATAAATGGAATCATCATATGGCCTTTTGCACTTGGCTGAACATACTGTTCTTAAGGGTAATTTGTGTCTTGGCAAGAATCAGTACTTCATTTTTTTTCTGACCAAATAATTCTCCATTGGATGGATATAGCCCATTTTGTTTATTTATTCATTTGTTGGTGGATTTGGGGGTTATTTTCACTTTGGAATACTGTGAATAATGCTGCTATGACCATACAAGCATTTGAAATTAATTAATTAAAATTTGCCTTATTGGGAACTCATACAACTCTTATCACAATCCATCCATCCATCCATTGTGTCAAGCACATTTATACATTTGTTGCCATCATCATTCTCAAAACCTTTGCCTTCTACTTGAGTCCTTGGTATCAGCTCCTCATTTTCCCCTTTTCCTCCCCACCTCCCTCTCTCAGGAATCCTTGATAATTTATAAATTATAATTATTTTGTCATGTCTTACACTGTCTGACCTCTCCCTTCATCCACTTTTCTGGTGTCCATCCCCTCAGGGAGGGAGTCGTATGTTGCTCCCTGTGATCCGTTCCCCCTTTCGACCCCACCTTCCCGCCACCCTCCCGGTATCACCACTCTCACCACTGTTCCTGAGGGGTTCATCTGTTCTGGATTCCCTGTGTTTCCAGCTCTTATCTGTACCAGTGTGCATCCTCTGGTCTAGCCAGATTTGTTAGGTAGAATGGGGATCATGATGGGGGGGGGGGAGGCATTAACAAACATGAGTTTTTATGTAGACTGAAAACTGGCAGTTGCTCAAAGACATTTTCTGAAGAGGAAACAGCCTCAAAGGCCTTGCCAGCTAAGCAGAAAACAGAAGACACCGAGTCGCCTCTGCGGTTCTGGCTTCTCAGCGGTCTTGCACAATCTTCCAATCCAGCGGCTACCAAAGAAACCACAACAGAAGGCACCTGATACAGGTTTGTTGAGCAGAGGAAGGAATATCTCTTGAGGTAAAGCGGGAGTGGCGGAAATGGGCTAGGTACGATAGGTAAATGTGCTTTGTAATCTGAAAAATTAAAAAATAGCTTCAGTCACATTTTAGTTATGATTAGTGGGCAATTCATTTAAGTCCTGTCCACGTTTTGTGTGCCTCTCGCTCACCAAAAATAAAGACAGAAAAACCCGAGTCTCCCACCAAAAATAACAGCAGCAGGGTGTGAAGAGGTGACCTTTGGGGAGTCTGGGTGTGCCGAAGCTAATGCTCAGACATTACATTCGCCCGTTCTTCTTTCAAGAACAGACACATCTCCTAATTTCCCTGCAGCTTGTTCTAGTCCCCTGGAGTACCAGAGACCTTGGATGATTATTTGAAAGCCCAGTATAATAGGAGTGTCCCGAGTGACACGAGCAAGGAGGAGCTTGGCTACTCATTAAGGATTTGGCAGTTTGAGCCCACCCCTCACAGTTGCAGAAGAAAGGCCTGGTGATCCACTGCTGAAAAGCCAAAGCAGGAACACCTGAGGCAGCACGGCTCTGCTCCAAAATGTGCCGGGCTGCCGTGAGTCAGAGGGGACTCGGTGGCATAGCCACTGGCTCTGGTTGGTGGTATAATATGTCTTTCTCAAAAATGAGGTCTGGACAAGGTCGTACGGTCCTAGCTAGACTCGATGAGAATAGTGAGTGTCTGGGGTCTTGTGTTCAGACAAGCAGCCATCGAAGTGAGGGGTCAACCATATTCACATCAAACAAGCACACCAGCCTGTGTGATCCAAAGATGACAAAGCACAAAATCCGAATAGGGTGAAGGGAAGAGATCAGAGCTTAAATCGAGAACATCCAATTTGTAGAAGGTTATGGAGGGCAGTGGGAGGCCACAGCTCATCTGCAGACTAGCTAGTCAGATTAAGCCTCTGACTGACCCATTCTGGCCACAGGCCAGGGGTTCTCATGCTTTTACCATCAGACAGAGATGATTGTCAACTTGAGGATGGTGGGACAAACCATAATATAATATGACACATGGTCAGTTGATCTCCATCTTGACCCAAGCTGAATTTGCGCTAGGCTTAAGTGTTTCTAGCTTGTTCCATGACAGGAATGTCGGCTCTAGCTTTTAAAATATTGCTGGTGATCTTTTCTTTTGTACTCTTTATGTTAATATTATTCTTTTCTTCTTACTGTTTCATTGTTCAAAATTGTTTCCATAAGGCTTCCCAGCTCATGAAGCACAGAAGGAGTGGATGCATTGAGATAATACCTTGATGCAATAATTTATCTGGGATGGGAGTGAGGGGAATTGTGGAGCAACAATGAATGTAGGAGGAGGGAGAGGGCACTAGAACTGATTGTGGTGATGTATATATAGCATGGTTAAAAAGCAACTTATTTGTAAAAGTACGTGATATGTGAATACTGTAGCAAGAAAACTACTAAAACAAGAGAAAGAAATTGGGGCTGAGCCTCAGTGGTGTAGTGGTTGAGTGCAGGACTGTGGCCCACTGGCTTGATGGTTCAAATCCAGCAGCAGCAAGGCTGGGTAGCTCCCACGACCACCAGAGGGCAGTGATGCACCCCCCCCCCAAAAAAAAAAAAGAGACAGAAATCAAAGTTGACCAATGCTTACCATGGGTGAAGGAGGAAGATCATGTGCTCTGGAGGCATTGAGTTTAAGTTAATGGTGGTAGAATAATTTGGAAAGGGATATTAATAAGAGTTGCACAACGTGGAGAGTATGGTCAAAAGCACTGATTTATACATGTCGATATGTTTGCATTGGAGAATGCTTTGTGTATTTTTGCCACAATTAGGAAACAATGATTACACTGATAACAACGAGTACAAGGAAGAAGAGAATGTTCTAAAGGGGATTGTGGTAAGGATTGTACAACTCTTCTTGATATAACTGAACTATGGAATGATATGATATGTGGACGAAGTGTCAATAAAACTGACAAAAACAAACAAAAATCAAGAAGGTTCTAGCTGGAGACTAGTTTGTTCCCCTGAGCAACTGAGTACGTTTACTCTCCAACTGCTCCCCTTATCGACTCTCAGGATCCTGGACCATTGTGCCTCTGTCCTAATTGCCCTTTAAATAGGACTGGAGACAGCCCCTCTGCCCCTGAGTCTAAAGAATTCTTCAAAATTCCAAGCAGCCCATGGGACATAGCTGCAAATTGTACCTTGTTTACTGTGCACAGTCCCATCTCCCACAATTTCAGTTTGTTGTTATCTTCTCCCTTTGCAGCCCCCCCCCCCACCGTGAGGTCCCTGCAGGAGAAAGAGGGGTCTTTTTACCGCTTTAAAGAGGGACAGTCTCAGAAACCTACAGGGACAGCGCTGCCCTGTTCTAGACGGTCATGACCCGTCAGCGTTGACTTCATCGCCTGAGTGATTGACTGTGGCCCATGCTGTGAGAAGCAGTGCTCTTCCCGAGAGGACTGAGCATGGCAGGCTTTTTCCTTCTGGGATGATAATTTTTCTGAAGTCTATCTGCTTCACCACACCTTGTAAAACAAACCCAGGGTCTCTGACTTTCAGTGTGAATGGAGAAAAGACATTCCTGCTTTGTGCCGGTGGTTTTCTTACGGACGTATAAAACGAGGAGTTTGAACTGATGACCTTTGGACTCAGATTCTGTACTAGCTTGTCTCTGTTCTCTCTTTACATTTCCTCCTGCTATGGTATCAGTAGAGGTTCTAATTACCGTCTGTGGAGATCTCTATTAAAAAGACAAAATGCCATTTTGAGGATGGAGGTGAGCCTCCTGTGTATGCCAAAGACTGAAGACGCATTGATGCATTTGAATGATGAGGTGGGTGAAGAGTAATAAATATACCATAGGCTGCTGTTTTGAGTCACACCGTTTACCTTCTCTATCTGCTCCTATCAACATTTTATTCATTTTGTAGCTCTTTTAAAGACTTATTTCTTTCATAAAACTCTCCCTGGGCCTTCCTAACCAGAATGCTCCTCTCTCGGTCTGCTTCCTACACTCTGTAACTCTCTGCTGGTGCTGATAAGACTCTTCTTCCTATGCTGTAGGTGGCTGTGTCCAAGTTCATGTCAAGGTCCTGTCTCAGCAGGCTTTGAGCTGTTCCACTCTGTCTCCGACACAGAACTCTCATCGAACTAGATTAGAAGATATAGCACAAAACCAAAAAGGCGGCCGTGTGAACCCAACGAGCATTCAGAGGGAGAACGCTATGGTAGTCTTTGCTGGGATTATAGCCTTGGAAACCCTATGGGGTTCCTGAGTAGCATATGCGTGATAAATTGAAGTTGACCACAGGGTGGTGGTTTGGATTTTCTGCCTTTTAGGTTCTTATAGGTTCTATGCTGTCACTCTATAAGGCAGGTGATGTTCAAATGCTGCTTCATTTGGATGACTTATTGTAGCTCCTTGGCTCCTGCTGGACTGGGCGTCTGAAATGCACAAACAGGAACTTTCTTGGGACCTTTCAGCCCCTTCTGCTGTTTCTGAAGGAGAACTTTGACCCTTGAAACAGTGGACCACTTTGCCGAGGACAGAGACCACTAGGACTTCCACTCCTGGACCCCCTGTAAGCCCTGCCCTGGTGCTGGGAACCCAGAGAGTGACTGAAATGAGGTGGCTTTCCATCTCTGACCATCTAAGCTGGGTGTTCGAGTTGAGGAGTTCGACTTGCTTGGCCATGAAGAGAATGATGAACCCAATTGCCATTGAGTCCGTCCTGACACATAGAGGCCACATAGAACTGCCCCATCAGGCTTCCAAGGCTATAGTCTTTGTGCAAACGAATACTCAGGTCTTTCTCCTACTAAGCTGAGTTAGAACTGCTGACCTTGTGTTTAGCCGACAAGCGGTTAACTGCCACACGACTAGGGTGATAACAACAATAACCTGTGAGTATTGTGTCTCCTCACAGTGTTGGGAGCAGGCAGATGGGTTTGGAATGGTGGGCTAGGATCACTTCAGCAGGTCTGCTGATGACTTGAGGGCATTTATATGTAGAAGAATGGCATTTGGTTCTCCAGAGATCGTTCAGTGTTTGGGTTTCCAGGCCCAACTCAGAAGGTAGAATCTGAAGGCCAGTCTGGGAGCCCAACGGGACAGTTTTGTTCTGCTCTGCTCTTAAGGGCAGATGCCCCTGGGTCTCGTGGGACACCATGTGCACAAGGAGGTAGGGAGCAGCAAACTGAAAGCAGTGACTGGTGAGAGTCTGATTCCTCAGGGCCTCCTGAAGTCAACTTGCCCTTCTTCTGAGGTCTCCAGGCAGGTGCTGATGAGGACCAGAGGGTCCATGATCTCATGCCTTGAGATCGTTCCCTCGGCTGTCCAGTACAGTGAGAGGCTACGTGCAGGGCCCTGAGAGAGCATGGAGTGGTACGTAGGCGGTGATCATAGTGAGGCATTGCAAAAGCTTGAGTCAGGGGAGTAATCCTTCTGCGAATCAGAGCAGCACCTAGGGGAGGAGGGCCCAGGGGCTTTGGAAAGGATTACCTAGTAGTGGGAGTGGTGCTGTCCCCAATTCTCTTGCCACCTGGACCCATAAATGATAGCAAGTGAATGATACACCTACTTGTCACATTTTTCTGATGAATTCTCCGCCTAGTCAAGACACAATAAGGACACATTGGGGAAGCAGGGCGCATATAAGAGACCAAACCATTTTTTTTCATTGATTGATTGGTGCATTCATGCCTTTATTCCCCTTCACAAATGTTTAGTGAGGCAGAGATGTTGATGGTGAAAATAATTCTGGGATGAGGTTATGGGAGAACTGGGGACTAGGACTGGAGTAAAACTCTAATGTCATCATCATCACTTCTGCCCCCACAGTGGGACTAGCCCGGGCAAGCACTCTTACCCCAGGGCCCACACCCCAGCAACCTCATACCCTTCTGTGTGCCTGAACCATGACTTGGCTTAATTGCCATACCACTTTGCCATGAGACTTCTGCCTACTCATCCCTCTTTAATCCCTAACCTCTTTATTGTGGTCACACATACTTCATGTGGCCCCAGTCACCCTGCAGGAAAGAAATCATTAGTGTCTTGCAGCATACGGAACCAGTAGCACCGTCCTGTCTTAGGAACAGAGGGGAGGATGACCATGGCTCAGGGCTTAGAGCAGGAAAAGTGGCAGCAGAAGGACAGGCCCAGGCAGGTTTTTGTTATGACATGCTACCTGGGCTGGTCAAAGTCAGGAGGAACCTGGTTGCCTATCTAAACATCTTGACTCCATCAATCTGGGCAGCCTGCCCTCCTGGGATGCAGGAGGAAGGCCTGGTAGATTTTCTAACAGAATGTTCTGAAGCCTAACTTTATTCCGGGAGGAAGCACTTTCTTGAAGGGGGTCATCAGAAGGACCCCTGTCATTTGTCAGTACCAAAACCCTTCTCTTGAGTTCTATAGAACAGGGAGGTTCAAGCACTCCATTGTTTTCCTGCATGTGTAAAGGGAAACATGACCAGAGCGGGAATGTGAGTTTTACAGGGTCATGAGGATAACACAAGAAATCAACGGTAAAGTTGGGAGACCCTGGATGGTGCAAATGGCCAAGTGCTTGACTACTAACTGAAGGGTGGAGGTTCAAACTCATCCAGAGGCCTCCAAACTTTTCTGGCATTTAAGAGAGTGAGCTGCCTTCAAGAGTATTACTCTGTATGTAAAAGTCTTCAGAGGCTGTGCCCACTTCATAAATTATAGCTGAAAGTTACCTGGTGGCACAGTAGTTAAAGGGTCAGTGGTTCATCAAAACGCCGTGGTTCAAACCGCTTAGCTGCATCACAGGAAAAATATGTAGCAGTCTGCCTCGGTAAGGATGACGGGCCTTGGGAACACAACTCTTCCCTAGAGGGTCTCATTGGGTCAAAAAAGACGGAACTGCAAAGGGTTTTGTTATCCTCGGGGCCCCTGGATGGTACAGTTCATGCTCCGTGTGTAATAGAAAGGTTGGTGGTTTAAGCCCACTGCCGGTACAATGGGAAAAACAACTGGCAAGCTGCATCTGTAAAGATATCACCCAGAAAGTCCTGTGTAGCACAGTCCCAGTGTGCCACATAGGGGGCACCGTGTGTTGGAGTTGACTAAGGAGTTTACTTTGATTAGAATTGGAACTTTGAACTGTTTCATTCCAAGTCAACATCCAGGTGAGATTTTGCATTTCCCTCCCAGTTATACTGAGTCAAAACGACATTATGACAGTATCTATAGGTGATGTAAAATAATCACCTGATGGTCTATAAGAGTATAGGCTTTTTGTTTGTCTGTTTGTTTCATGTCTATCTATATAAGATAGGCAGGATAAACAATCCTGAGGAGAAAAGAATGATTCTTATGGTTCCTGGGGGACATGGGAGAGTGAAATGTGGGGGAAAGTAAGGAGAGGGGTTATGAACAAATCCAGGGGCAAGGGAACAACAAGTGACCTAAAATTCATGGCGTGGAATGCATAGAATCCCTAGTGGGGCTTGACCAAGTACGAAGTCATCAAGAGAAATTACTGAAAGTCAAATGAAGATTGAACATGATAGTGGGACAAGGGGAAAGTAAAAGGAAATAGCGGAAAGAATTAGGAGGCAAAGGACATTCATAGATGTATAAATGCAGACATGCACATGTATAAATATATGTGTATATAAAATAGGGACATAGATCTATATGCACATATTATATCTTAAGTGTTAGGGTAGCTGCTGGATATTGGGCCTCTACTCAAGTACTCCCTCAATGCAAGAACACTTTGCTCTTTTTGGGGGGGCATCACTGCCCTCTGGTGGGAGTAGGAGGCCCAGCCTTGCTCCTGGAGAGCTA
This sequence comes from Nesogale talazaci, assembly GCA_004026705.1. Taxonomy (NCBI): domain Eukaryota; kingdom Metazoa; phylum Chordata; class Mammalia; order Afrosoricida; family Tenrecidae; genus Nesogale; species Nesogale talazaci. The sequence goes on from PVJH01006246.1 coordinate 66,375, forward strand.
CTACTGGATTTGAACCAACAACCCAGTGGGCTGCAGTCCCGCACTCAACCACCATGCCACTAGGGCTCAGCCTGCGAACACTTTGTTTTAATAACCTGCAATTCTGTGATGCTCACCTTCCTGACGTGCTTGTTGAAGTCAAAATGGGTGCATAAAGCTGGGTGAAGAAAGCTGATAATGCCCAACTTTCAACAGATATAGTGTCTGAGGTCTTAAAGGCTTGACATTAAACAAGCAGCGTTTAGCTGGGAAGCAACAAAGCTCACATGGAAGAATCACACCAGCCTGGGTAATCATGAGGTGTTGTCAGGACCAAGCATCAGGCATCAGAAGACCCAAAACAATCATATCGATGAAATGAGGGAGATTGGAGTGGAGACCCAAAGCCTATCAGTAGACAATTAATTGGTCATCCCCTCACAGAAAGGTCACAATAAAGAAACAAGCCAGGCAGGGTTCAGTACAGCACCGACAAACATACAACATCCCTCTAATTCTTTAATGCTCATCCCCACCCTCCACCTATCATGACCCAAGTTCTCCCTTACAAATCCAGCTATACCGAGGCATGTACACTGGTACAGATAAGAGCCCTTGATTCACAGAATCCAGGACATATAACTCCCCCAGGAAAAAATAGAAGTAGTGAGACCATGAGAGTAGAGTGGATGTGGGGGAGAAAGGGTGAATCTCTCACAATGATTGCTATATAATATACCCCACCCCAGGTTGATGAACAACAGAGACATGGGTGAAGAGAGACAACAGACCATGTAAGATATGAAATAATAATATATAAATTATAATTATCAAGGGGGTCATGAGGATGGGCGGGTAGAGGAGGGAGGGCAAAAAAAGGAGCTGGTACCAAGAGCTCAAGTAGAAAGAAAAAATTTTGAAAAGGATGATGGCAACATATGTACAAATGTGCTTGACACAAAGGATGTATAGATTATTATAAGACTGTAAGAGCCTCCAATTAAATAATTTTAAAAAGAGAATACTCTGGGACATATAAAACCACCTGGGGATCTATAAGGCTCTTTTGAGGCTATATGAGAATCCTCTGAGGATCCTGTTAAAATCTAAATTCTGATATAGGGGATTGCGGATGAACTGAAACCAGCTATTGAAGAACTGTTGAGTGTATAACTGATGATCTGCAATAAACCATCATCCAATTAATTCACAATAAAAAATCACTTATCCCATTTTTTTCTGTGCTTCCTATTTCCAGTCCTCATTTTTCTTAGCTTTCTGAAGCTTTTGGGTAAATAAATGCCACTCTTTTGATCTTAAAACCGAAGGTAATTTTGTTGATTCCAACTGTGATCATCCTAACTTGGGGTGAGTTCAGTTTCAGATCTGAAGCACTACTAAGTATTTGGGATCCCATCTGTCTCTCCCTGACCAGTATTGCTGGTCTCGATTATGATTCTGAGTTCTGGTCCACATTTTTCTCAGACTTTGTCCAGCATCTTTTAATGTGATCTCTTTCAGAGCAGTTGGTAGTGGTAACTGGCACCATCTAGTTCTGGTCTCAGTGTTGTGGAAACTGATGTTTATGTGGCCCATTAATGCAAGGGGATAATTGCTTTCATATGTCTTTCGATTTTCATCCCTCTTCCTTTCCTCTGAGAGGGGAGAAATCAATAGTTGCATCTCAGATGGCTTTTAAAGATCTCAGTTGCTACTCATTTGAGTAGGATGCAGAACCGTGGACTATGGTTTGCCAATTGACCTTGGTGTTCTCCAAGATGATGGTCCTGATGCCCCAGACCTGGTGACTCATTCCTTCAAGATGTTTGCTCAAGACTAAGAAATTTCGTAACTTTTCATGTTCCATCATATTTATAGATCAATTTGTAGCAAAGGTAAATACACGTAGGCAAACATCCTCTGTCAAATCTCTATATATACGTGAGCATGCTCCCTCTCAACCTCCCACACCTATTCCGCTGGTGTCTAGTTAAACCCTTTTTCAAAGACCAGCTGTCTGTAAGTGGCTGGATTGACTTCTGTGTTCTCAGTTCTTAGTTAACAGAAATAAGAACATCCTTGGTCTATGTGTCAGTAATGATCAGAACCAGGCTGCTTTGACTACAGTAGCAGATTTTGAGATTTGGAAGAGGCCTCCTTTTTTTTTTTTTTTGCTTTAGTAGTGCTTTGCTTATCTGAGGTCTCTTTCCTTTCCATATCAACTTGGTGATGAGTTTCCCCCCTTTCTTTACATCATAAAGGTGGGACATGGGTGAAGAGTGTATTATATGGGTAGATAGCTTTGGGTATTATTGACATTTTAAAGTGTCAAGTCTTCCTATCTATAAGCATGATATAGTCTTCCATTCATGTAGGTCTCTTGGATTCATATAGTAGTGTTTTATCGTTTTCTTTGTACAGGTCTTTTTTGGGTCTGGTATATTAATTCCTAAGTAATTTATCTTGGGACTGCGACCGTAAAAAGTCTTCTTTTACTGATTTCCTCCTCAGAGTTCTTTTTCTGAGTTTAAAGGAAACAAACTGGTTTTTATATGTCAATCTGGCACCTCACGGTGTTGCTGAATCTTTTGATTAGTTCCTTGCCACGTCTGTGGAATTTTCTACGTAGAGAATCATATCAGTAGAAAGATTTTAACTTCTTTTCTTTTTCTTTTTTCTTTTGCTAACGTGGATGCCTTTAATTTCCTTTTCTTACCTTATAGTTCAGAGACTTTTGGTGCAATATTGTATAGGAGGGTGGTGCTGCAGGTGCCATTGTCAGATTCTCATTTGTAAGAGGATCACTTTCAGTTTCTTTCTCATGAGGAATGTGTGGGCTGTTGGTTTTGTTTCTATGCCCCAGATTATAGTGAGGAATCTCTCGCCTCTTTGTTTTGTTGAGTCCATTTGTCAAGAATGGGTACTGGATTGTGTCAAATGCATTTTCCACGGAGTGGCTGGTGTTTTTGAACGGCTGGCCTTGTGGTTTGCAGCCAATGAGGTAACCGCTGCGCCAGTTCCTGCAAGTCCGACTTGCCTCAGTGGTAGTGCATTTGGCGTCTGCTGACAATCTCCTACTAGGCTTCAATCTTCTTTTCAGCATGTGTCACCATCACTTGGTAGAATGCATCTTTAATCATTTACTGTCTCCCTCTCACAGTATGAGATAATTACTTGTATGTTCTGTGATTAGGATAGTGCCTGGCACTCTGCTGGGTGCTTTGTAAATGCCAAGGACACACTGGGCTGATAACCACAAGATGGGTGGTTCGAACCTATCAACTCTTCTGAGGCAGACAGATGAGACTTTCTGCTCCCCTAAAGATTGACAGCCCTGGAAAACCAAAAGGGTAGCTTCGCCCACCCTGCCATGTCCTTATGAGTAAGAAAAAACCCAGTGGCAGTGAGTAGTCTGGTTTTGTAGATGCTAGCTGACATGAAATTAAGCTCCTGGCCTTAGAGAGGATGATGGTGGAGAAGGCATTACAAGGATTAGGAAAGGTCTGAATTACATGACGTATATATGCCACCAAATAGCTAGAATAGATGCTGAAGGAAGATCCCATCCCTTTAAAGCTTGCTAAAAGGAAATTTAAGACAAAGGAAAGGAAGTTCTACCTCATTCAACATGCCATCATTTGGGGGAATGATTCACCCCAGGATGTTGCGTCAACTGCCAATAAGGATCCACTCAAGACTTTCAGAAGTTCTGTGTGCCACCCTAGCCAGCTATGGTGGGGGTTTCCATCACTTTCCCTCTTGCCACCCTTGGTGCCTTTGTCAGAGGAAGGCTTTGGGACAAATGCCCACAGCAATGGTTTCCTATTGATATTAGAAGTACCATTTTCGATACGTCTGAGTACCAGTATGGAAGTCTCAGTGGCACTGTCAAGTAAACATGGGACTGCTAACCACAAAGTGGATGGCTGAAACCCACCAGCCATTCCATGAGAGAAAGTCGAGGCTGTCTGCTCCTATGAAGATTTACAGCCTCAGAAATCCCATTGAGGGTCATGATTCAGATTTGACGAGATGACATCAGGTTTTCAATTTTGTTTCAAGTATCAGTGTAGAGAGTCCTGGCTACTGCAGTGACTACGCATGTAGCTGCCAGCAGAAGGGCAGGGCTTTGGATGGGGTCATTCTTTAGACCCCCTGTTGAGAGTTTGCATTTCCACCCCAGATACACCAAATCAGAACCTACATGTTAATCACTGCCTGGGCGATTTTATACACTCCCAAGGGATCCTTAGGTATACAGAAGACCTTGTTAAAATATGAGTTCTGAGTCAGAGTATCTGGCGTGAAATGGTAAATTCTCATCAGGGGTCAAGCCCAAAGGAACTAGTGGAAATCCTGCTGAAAGGTCAGCAGTCTTAACTCACCACTGGTTCTCGGGGAGCAAAGTTTGGTGAGCTGCTCCCATGGAGATGACCCTGGGGGGCACCTCACTTTGTCTCATGGTGGGGTAGTGAGTTAGGGTCGGCTCCATGGCACACAAGCACAAGTGCCAGTGCAATGAGAGAGAGAAGTAGCAGGCCAGGGCTCAGCTTGCTGAGAGGAAACACGGCGGTTCCAGGGTGAGAGAAGAAGCCTTGGATGAGAGGCTTACATTTCCCATGGCTTTCAAGTGGGATTTGAAACTTCGGCCCAAAGGCCGAAGGACGTATTTACATTTGAGACGTTTAGGGGACGACCACAAACCTGGAACTGAAGTTCATTCACTCAGTGATTGAACACATTTTACCCCAATACTTACTCTGTATTGGACTGCTATAGAAATGGGGAGGGGGAGGGCCTGATACAACAGTGAAATTTTCCCTGTTACAACTTTTACACTCCAGGTTAGCTAGACATGTAGGAAACAGTAGATAACATATGCTTTATGCCCGATGATGTTATGGGATAAAAGAACTAAGTGTGGAGTGGAGAGGATGTGGGGGTTCGGAGCAGGTGGAGATTGATAAGAGGGAAGCCGGGAAGACTGCTGTGAGAAGGGGACATTTGATAATGGCCTGCCCAAGGTCCAGTTTTCTTTCTGGTCCCAACCAGAGACGTTGTCTGCTTCTGCGGAGCCCTGGTGGCAGAGTGGTTACTTATTGGGCTGCTAATCATAAGGTTGGCAGTTCAAAACCACCAGCTGCTCCTCAGGCAAAAGATGAGACGACTTCCATCACAAGTCACAGTCTTGGAAATCTACAGGGGCAGGTCTGTCCTGCTCTTTAGGGTCGGTCTGTCTTTAGGAGTTGGTATCAACTAGACGGCAGTAAGTTGTTTGTATGCATGAGTTTTTTTCTTCTGTAGGTCACCTAGGCTTCCTTGTCCCAGGTCACCTAGTGTAGCTTGACTCAGGAGAGAGTAGGCACTGGGGACTGACAGAGAACAAGACAGACAACAGACAGTTTCCCTTCCCTCAAGGACCTTTCCGTCTAACATGGGAGACAAATGAAGTGTTCCCCAACAGATGAATCTTTCAGGATGCCACGGCAGCTCTGAGCAGGGCGCCGTCCTGATGCTTAGACTCGATGCCTCAGTCAAAGTTTACCTTTTCTTCCTGGGCAGTTCTTTCGTGAGTTCCCTTCTTTGCTATCTCCCCAGATTCCTACTCCTTCCCATTGTACCTTCCTAGTTGTCTTAGGCATCATGATGGGCTCTTCCTTGGGTTCGACTTCCTGGCTAAATGCAAGTAATAGCTGTTACCACCCACATATCTCAGAAGAATACAGGAATGTTACAGGGGATTAGTGGCATTTTAGGATTAAGGGCATGAACAGTAGTTACAAAGCTCTGGCTCCTCCTAAATAAAGGGGATTGACCTGACACAAAGCATGGCTAAGCCGCGCGGATTTCCCTGTGGCAGTAGTTCTCCTTCGGCCCCACTCTGGCTGCTGTCTGGGAAATCTCAGCACAATTGCATTGGGTGTGAAGTCCCTGCCCCTAGGACCTCACCCCCATTCCTTATGACAACAGAGCTCAAGTATACGGTACCTGATGAAGGCACCAGGGATGGGGCAGGTGTCAAGGGAATTTGCCAATGGTCCGTCACAGCCATGACAGGATGTGGCAGTGTATTTAGTAACTCCTCTGTTCTCTGTGTTACATACAGACCACCCTGATCCAGGTGGGAACCAGGGACCTCAACAGCAGGAAACCTTTCTCGTGTGGGGTCTTCACGATCTGATTTTTACCCCCAGGGACCTCAACAGCAGGAAACCTTTCTCTTATGGGGGGTCTTCACGATCCGATTTTTACCTATGCCCTACATCTTCACTTCAGAATCCCCTGCTTTAATTAAACTGGCCTCCTCACCATGTCCCGGGCCCATGTCTGTACCTCTTGTGTGGCAAGTCCTCTCTAAAATGCCTTCCACTCGCCGCGCAACCTCTACATCGACCCACCATGACATATTCCTTGAACCCTTGCTTGATCTCTCCTAGAATTGAGCTAATGACACATCTAACCTTCTGTAGTACTTCTTTGGTTCAGAGCAACATTTACCATCACCTAGAACAGTGGTTCTCAGCCTTCCTAATGCCTCAACCTTTTCATATAGTTCCTCATGTTGTGGTGACCTCCTCAACCAAAAAATTTTCATTGCTACTTCATAACTGTAATTTTGTTACTGTTATGATTCAGGCGACCCCCTGGAAAGGGTTCTTTGACCCCCAAAGAGGAGGAGGTGTCATGATCCACAGGTTGAGAACCGCTGATCTAGAAACCTCAAGTCAAATCAGACCAGCACTATCTAGCTCTAGCCCAGTGGTTTTCAAGTTATGCTGCTTGGAACCTGTCAGAGACTGAAGTAAGGAGGGCTAAAGTATTATATTCTGCTGCTTTATCCTTTCAGCAGATTGGTTTGTTGTGTTTTTTTTTAAATCAACCCTGAAAGCCTTACTTGATGAAAGAATTCTGCAACCAAACAATTTGAGAACCACAGGGTCAAATTCGACTGGCATTTAATGTGGAAATAGAGGTCCAGAAGTGAACAGTGACACCCATGCTGGTATGAGAAGCTAGGCTCCCTGAGCTCTGTGCTTTCTACCTGCATCTCATTAGGAAAAAAAGTATTGTTGGAGTTCATGAAGTGCTCAGTTGCATTGAATTCTCTCCCAAGACTCCATTTTCAGCCTATCAATTGACAGTCCTAAAAGGGGGGCAGCAATACCAGGGAGGGATCCCTCCTTGGAATGATCAACCATTTGAGATGAAGAGGGCCTCAGTTGCCCAGAGACAAAGCTTAGAAGGCAAGACATGAGAGGAGCGAGAGGAAAATCACAGAGAGGACGTGGAGTGAGTGATTTTCTATGGGGCTGATTACAACACATAGCATGAAACAAAGTGTGCATGGATTGTTCAATGGAAAACTGATTTGCTCGATAAATCACAGTCCACTAAAACCCACTGCAATTGGGTTGATTCCATACAGCATTGCGGAGACTGTTCACCTTCATGATAGACAGCCTAATCTTTCTCCCAAGGAACACTTTGCGGGTTTGAACTACCAATGTTTTGGCTAATACCCTAATTTCTAACCTACAGAGCTACTAGGGATCTGTAACAATAAAAAGTTATAAAAACCAAGTAGGTTCTCTTTGAAATCATAAAATGTCTAGTATGCATCTCCCTGTTCTTTAGCACTGTGTCCTGCTCACAAGCTCTCAGCAAATATTGCTGATGGTGAAAACAATGATGTCAAGACCTTCCAGTGATTCCCTGTGAAGGAATCCTGGGTGGTTTCCCTGGCTCTGGACATGCCATTGCTGAGCGGGTGGCAGTGGTTGAACTAGGCAACACCTTTCACAAAGAGGCTCATTATTGGTTTGGGTTCATTAGGCACCATCGAGCCGATTTTGCACAACGGAAGGAAACATCGCCCAGTCCTGTGTCATCCGCGCAATTGTTACTAGAGTTGATCCCACTGTTGTAGCTACTGTGTCCATCCATCGCATTGAGGGTTTTCCTCTTTTTCACGGTCCCTCAACTTTACTGGACATGATGTCCTTCACTAGGGACTGGTCTCTCCAGACCATAGGTCTGAAGTATGCAAAATGAAGTGTAACCATCCTTGCCGCTAAGGAACACTCCCCACTGTCCTTTTTGTTATCTGCAAGGTTAACACGCACCAATGTTGCCCTTTTAGCACTGATCTTAAAGCTGATTCCCCTACCTCAGAGAAATGAAATCTTTTCCTTCATCAAAAGATTTTATTAACAAAATTCTACGGACATTATACATATTGAAAGAAAGACTTCAGGAACCATATATAGCTAACAAAAGTCTAATCCCCAAGATATACATAAGACCTCAGCAACAACAAAAACCAAACAACCTATCAAAAATGAGTCAGAAAACTTGAAAAGACACTTTCCTAAAGAGGATATGAAAAAGACCAGTCAACACATAAACAATGTTCCATGAAAACAGACAAAACAAACCCGTGGCTGTCTGAGTTGACTCTGACTCGTAAGGGTTTTATGGCTTGGAGCAGAACTTCCCGCCATGGTTTGATGGGTGTCAATCTTTACAGAAGCAGACTGCACGCCTTTCTCCCGTAGGTCTACTGGTGGGCTTGAGCTCCCAACCTTTCGGGTAGCAACAAAGTCCTTACTCACTGCACTGCACCACCAGCTCTGCCATCATGAGCTGTTTTTGTTGTTCCCGTGTGCTTTCATGTTGACTCTGATTCACGGTGACCCTAAAAGACACAATACAACTGTCTCAAAGGGTCTTCAAAGTGGTAATCTTTAGGGATGCAGAGAAGCCGGTGGGTTTAAACAGTGAGCATTTTAATCACTGTGCCACTGAGGCTCATTTCATTAGCCATGGCTGCTGCTGGGTGCCATCAAGTGAGTTCTGACCAACCCTCTACTTAACCAAGGAGGATGTCCTTCTATAAAGTTTAGTCCTTTGACATATCCAAAATACGCGAGAAGAGGTCTTGTTCCCATTTCTAAGAATAATTTTGGTTGTAATTCTTCCCATACAGATTTGTATATTCTTCTGGAAATCCATGGTATATTTCACATTATTTTCCAGCATCACAACTTACAGGCATGAATCCTTCTCTTGTCTTCTTTATTCATTGTTTGCTTTTGCATACATATGAGTCCACTGGAAATATCATGACCCAAAGGTCAGGTATACTCTAATCTTCAAGGTGACATATTTGTTTGATAACTTTAAAGAAGTCTTTTGCCACAGACATCCCTAATGTAACACATCAATTGATTTCTTGACTTCTGCTTTAATGGGAATTGGCTGTGGATTCAAGTAAGATGAAATTGTTTTATTTTGTGTGATATGAAATAAAAACTTCAGTAGTTTCTCCCTTTATCATACTAGTGCTTATTCATCTAGTTACGAGGATTTTTTTTGTTTGCTTAATGTTGAGATGTAATCCGTACTGAAGGCTGTATGTAGTCTTTGATCTTCATTAGTAAGTACTTTAAGTCGTTTGGGCTTGCACAAGCAAGGTTGCTTCATCTATATATCTCAGGTTGTTAAAGAATCTTCCTCCAATTCTGACACTGTATGACTCTTCATATAAATGCAGTGTCTTGGATTATCTGCTCAGCAAATGGATTAAATAAATTTGCTGAAAGATTACACCTCTGACCCGTACCTTCCCTGAGTTTAAAACATCCACCATCTAATACCAGTTCTTCTGAAGAACTGCCTCTTGGTCTATGTGCACAGACTAGTCATTGCCGGGCACCATCAAATTGGTTACAACTCACAGTGATTCTATGCACCACAGAATGAAACAGTAGCTGGTCCCTCGCAATCCTCACACTTGTTATGTTTGAGCCTCATTGTTATAGCCACTGTGTCAATCCATCCCCTCATGGATCTTCCTCTTTTCCGACCAAACCCTATTTTACTAAGCATGAGATCTTCTTCCAGGGACCAATCTCTCTTGATCCCAAATCGGTGAGACAGAGACTTGTCATCCTTGCATCTAAGGAGCACTCTGGCTGGGCTTCTTCCAAGACAGATGTATGTGTTCTGTTGGCAGTCCATGGTACTTCCACTATTCTTCACCATCAGCAGAATGCAAGTGCATCAACTTTTCTTCCACTTTCTCTAATTATTGTCCAACTTTCACATGCATATGAGGCAATTGAGAATATGGTGGCTTGGGTCAGATACACCTTAATCCTCAGAGTAGCATCCTTCCTTTTGCAGCAGATTAACTCAATGCAATGTGCCCTTGGATCTCTCAACTGCTTTCACAATTACTGATTTTGAAACGAATCAAGATGAAATCCATAGGATTTTCATCTTTTCTACATTTATCATGTTGTCACCTACTGGTTCAGTGGGGTTGGCGTCTTTTTTACATCGAGTTGTAATCCATAAGAAAGGCTGCAATCCTTAATCTTCATCAGCAACTGCTCCAAGTCCTCCTCACTGTCCTCCTCACTGTTTGCATATTATCTGCATATGCAAAGCCAAACCTCCATGATGTAACAATTAACTTTCATTAGAATGGTAGCAATAATAAAACAAGCCATCTCTCAAACAACCGGGAACAAAAGGGGTTGACAATGCTGTGTGGAAACTGGAACTTCCATCTGTTCCCGTGTGACTTCAGAATGGTACAAGCTCTGTTATTATCCCCCCAAATGAAGAGAGAACAGAGAGCTACCATCTCACTGCCATCAAGTCAATGCTAGCTCGCGGCGGCTCCTTGTGGGTTTTCTGAGACTGTCACTGTTCATGGGAATGGAGTCCGGTCTTTCTCCTTCAGAGCTGCTAGTGCTCCCAAGCTCCTGATGCTGGAGACCCCAGTCCAGTTTGTAGCCGCTACCTCACCAGGGCTCCTGACCCAGCAATTCCCACCCTAGGTGAACAATCAGAAAACGTGAAAGCAGGAATGCCCAGAAAAACCCGCACCTCAGTGTTCGTGGCAGCACTTTTTACAACAGCCTAAAAGGTGGAAACAACTCCAACGCCCATCAGCAGATGGAGGGATAAACAAAATGTGGTGAGTACATACAATGAAATACCACCCAGCCATGAAGAGAAGTGAAGTGAAGTGTTGATGTGTGTCAACACGTATGAGAGAGCCTGGAAATCATTGCCCCGAGTCAAATAAGCCAGTCGCGAGAGGTCCAAGACTTTACCATTGCGTTGAAATAGCTCTTTATCTAGAAACTTGCTTATAGCGCAGTGCTTTGGAAAAGTATTCTGACAGAAGCTATGCAACATGAAGAATGCAATCAATGTCCCTGAATGGCACGTGAAAAAACGATTGAATTGGTGAAAATTTTATTATGCCCATTATAACCACACAGAGAAGGCTAACTCTTCCAGAAAAAAGAAGGCTCCCCAGACATTCACCAACATTTCCAATAGCTCCTAATATGCTTTCTTTTCTTGTCAAGATCCACCTCTCCCATTAAGCCTTTCCTATGGCCTTGGACTCCCACCCACCTGCATTTTCTCTAACAATACTTTTAATCAGTATGTAACGAGCTCTTCAAATTCTATGGTAAGGGCTCTATAGGCCCCATTTCATATGATGTTCACAGCAGCTTATAGAATAACTATTATCATTAGATTCCTCAGGTGGGAAATACCTCGATTCTTGCCTTCACATGAGGAAGAAATTCATGCTGAAACCTGATTTGTGATCCAAGTGAGTTTTTATAAAGGATAGAAGACATTTCAGGTTTTTCAGTTAAGTGAACACAGCACTGTACCCCCACATGTGGCGACCTGGGTGTGGGGAGAGAGAAGGAGAGAGTCCACAGCACAGCTGAGTGGATGGCAGAGGAACAGCAGGAAAAAGAGACTGGTGATCTCCAGGTTCTGGTTTTTAGGGTCTTCCACTGGAAGTGTGGTCGATAGTACTGGTTGATCCCATTGGCTGAATTCAGCCCACCTGGCCTACATTGGGTCAATTCAGGTGTACTATGTCCATTACCCCCTCCCCTGCCTTGGGGATTGAATTGGCAAATGCCTGGTGGACACTCTGGTCCCTCTTCCGGTACCTAACCGAAACTTAGATGAACTGGAAAGATGCATTTCCAATAGCTCTGTGACGTCCCAGGATTGCCCTATGGCGACCTACATGTTTAAGCGCCTTTGAAGTTTTATGTGGGTGACCTTTTCTTATAATAGAACCAGCTGTAGATGCTCAGGTAGCCTTAATTCAGCAATATGTCACAAAAGCCACTACTCAGAACCACTCCACTGCAATGTGCAGCATGGTGCAATTGTGCAGTGACAGGCACCTTCTCAACCACTCTCCTCTGCTGTTGGACCATGAACAGAGCCAGAGACACTATAGACATGAATGGGATTGACCTAGGTATTTGTAGACCCTAAAATTCTGTTTTTCAATGACATTTATTTGACACAAAATTTTGCTCTTGCTTTGTTTTCCCAAGCATTTAAAAATGTAAAAGCCATTCTCAGTTTGTGAACCTTACAGAAACTATCAGTGGGCACAAAGTGGCCCCGGGGTGCAGTGTGCCAACCCCTGGATTAGGTGATTGCATTTCCTTGAATCATCTAAGCCCACTTAGAGTTAAGGAAATGACCCTGATGACTTTGAAATTCCCAACCGATTTGAGAATCTGTTCAGGTGTCAGAGATGATGGATGCTATAATGCAAATCAGGTCAATCGGTTAACATTTTTCCAGGTATTTAAAGGAGGGTGGGGAAGAAGGGTGGGGTATACAAGAAGAGCAAAGATTTGCTTTCATCAAAGGGTTTACAATCAATTTGAGAAGATTAGACACATGGGACACTAATGGGATGAGGCATATTTTATCAGGTCTTGAATATTTCAAGTTCCCAATAAGTATTTTGGGAAGGAATTAATGAGTAAATGATACATGGTATGGGCATTTCTAAACCCATGCTCTGTGTGGCTGCACTGAGTTAAGTTCATGGACTCTGAAGCCTACCTGGTCGAGTTCAAAGCTTCCTGCTGCCATTGACTGCTTCTATGACCCTGGACAAATTAGTCGACATCTTTTAGCTTTAGTTACAAGATCTATAAAATGGGAGTGATAATGTTAGATCCCTCAGGTGGGAAATATCTCGATTCTTGGCCTCACATAAGAAATTCAGGCAGAAGCCTGGTTTGTGATCCAAGTGAGGTTTTATAAAGGATAGAAGTTTCAGGTTTTAAAGTTAACTGAACACAACAATGCACCCCCACACGTGGCGACCTGAGATGACAGTGAGAGAGAGAGAGAGAGAGAGAGAGAGAGAGAGAGAGAGAGAGAGAGAGAGAGAGAGACAGGCCACTGCATGGCAGAGGAGCAGCAGGGGGAAAAAAAGAGCAGTGGTCTCCAGGTCCTGGTTTTTAGGGTCTTCCACTGGGAGGAAGGTGTGGTCAACAGTACTAGCTAACCCCATGGGCTGAATTCAGCCCATCTGGCCTAGATTGGGCCAATCCAGGTGTACCCCTCTCAGGACCTGAATTGGCCCCAGCCCAGTGGACACTTTGGTCCCTGTTCTGCTCCCTAACATTTCCCCCCTGAAGATGTATGAACCCCAATCTTTGGGGTACTGGGCGAAGCATCTCTAGCTACTTCCTGCTGGTGAAAGGGGCATGAAGTGGGGCTTTGGGGAGTGTTGGTGTGGTTCAGATGAAAGAGGGAAAATTATTTTCCAGTCAACAACTGATAGGCTTTTTTGTTTCTTGCCTTTGGTTGAAATCCCCGCAAAGAAACAGTCCTTTTTATGCATCCTCCCTGGGCTTCCATTTCCATCCCTTCTTTCCTGCCTTCTCATCTCTGTTTCTGTGTCATATGGCACTCTGTTGTGAGGACTGTGTTCCACAGGGGCTCTTGTTCCTTTGCCATGTCTCTTGTTCTTGAGTGAGAGGTAGGTCAAGAAGTGGGTCCAGTTGCAAGTGTGAAAGGTGTCTAAGGGCATAGTGGTTCCCCACCTTCTTAATATCTCTGCCATGTCAGACCATAGCTCATGTGGGGGTGACCCCAACCATAGCATTATTTTCGTTGCTACTTCATCATTGCAATTTTGCTTCTGTTATGAATCGGGAGACCCCTGTGAAAGGGTCGTTTGACCCCAAAGGGGTTGCGACCCACAGGTTGAGAACCACTGGTCTAAGGGGTTCTGTCAGTCTATCAGACCCAGATGTTCGGTTTTTTGTTGTTGTTGTTGAATTTTGTTCTCCCACTCCCCACCCCCTACTCTGTCTTTCTATAATGATCCAGGTTTGTATGGTTCTGTTGTAGTAGCCTCACACCATCTAGGTGCCTGATTCTTAGCAACTTGATAGTGTTTGGAGTGCTTTGCTTATTGCTGTTCTATAACATTTTATTATTATTATTATTATTATTATTAATTTTATTAGCAGGGCATACTTATTGTGTCAAAGAAGAAAAGTGGTCCTCAAATGCCATACACACACACACATATATATATTTTTTAGGCATCACTGCCCTCTGGTGGTGGGAGTAAGAGGTCCAGCCTTTGCGCCTATGGAGCTGGAATTGAACCTCCATCCCAGTGGGCTGCAGTCCCGTGCACAACCACTACGCCACTGGGGCTCAGCCCCAAATGCCATACTTTTAAGACACAGCCGGGTGTGGGGTTTTGGTTGTAGCTATGAAAATAGATGGCAAGGTAATGTTCACTGTTAAATGACACCATAAAAAGAGACCATCAAACCTCTTTCCACCTAGTTGACTCTGATGAATGGTTCCACTGGGCTTTCTTGTGGGTGATCTTTATGTAAGTAGATCACGAAGTCTTTCTTCTGAGGCACCACGGGGTAGTCCCCGAACTGCCAACTTTTAAGCCAGTGGTTGAGTTCAAACTGTTTGTGCCAAAGCTGTACTGAAGGAATATAATATGCACTGACCTTATCAGACTAAGTATTTGCCCAAATATCCCTTACTCTTAGGAAAGCAAGTCAGAAAAATGAGGGAATTTAAAATAAACTATATAATCACAATAGAGTTTCTTTGCAAAACGAGAAAGAAATGTGTTACAAGGAGATTACAACCAATGTAAGTTTCGAAGTGACTCATTTGCTAGGCAAGTAAAGAAAGTAGTTTCCCAATGGTGAGTCCATTAAATCCTGTTTGATCACAGCAGCTGAAGAAATGGCTCCAGAAAAAATAAACTTACTAAGCCGACTAAGCCTTTTGGCAAGTGAAGACATTGGGAACAGCATCAATAGTCACTTACATAATAAGGTCAATGGTTTCAAATGGTTTTCCTGGGTTCTCGATGACTTGACAGGTGCTACCTATACTGATGAGTTGTTTCCTTGAAGAATCAAGGCTGAGTTTGAAGTG
This sequence comes from Nesogale talazaci, assembly GCA_004026705.1. Classification (NCBI taxonomy): domain Eukaryota; kingdom Metazoa; phylum Chordata; class Mammalia; order Afrosoricida; family Tenrecidae; genus Nesogale; species Nesogale talazaci. Next base: position 81,642 of record PVJH01006246.1, read on the forward strand.
ATGAAAGAATTAGCTTCTAAGAGTAGTCTTTATGGGGACAATTACAGGCAACGACAACAAAGTAAAGAAAATACTAATTCAGAAGAAGCGGAGGTGGAATCTGCTAAGATAGGTTATGACTGATGGTGAAAGAAAAAAGATTAAAAGCACATGTGAAGCACAAAACGTTGTACTGGGATACATTTCCAAGACTTGTGAAACTGGGAAGTGTTTAAACTCAACTCACTACCCTTGAGTCTGTTCTGACTAATGGAGCTGTTCTAGGATGGTAGAACTGCCCCTGGGGGGTTTCTGGGACAGTAACTTATGCCACCGAGCCTCCTAAATGTGGTTCAGGTCCCCGATTTTTATTATTCATCAGCAGACACTTTGCAGAATATATTTGAATCGGTCTTGTCTCCCTAAATCAGCAGTGTCAGTGATCGCCAATTGTTCTATTGTACGTAACACTTATCGGTTCCATTATTTTGTTGCTGTTAGAAATAGAAAGTGAACATCCTGCTCACCCGACCGTGTAACTCTTTGCACCCTCAGCGGTGGTAAAGGTGGACTGGGATTTTTTCGTGGGTGCTCAAAGCTGAGATCAACAATTCTTTTGAGTCAGACCTCTTCTTATTTGTCGCTGTTGAACACTGAATCATTTTGGGATCAACTTTGGTTGTCAACGTCACCGCGTTCCTTAGTGAACACAACCCAAAGTTAAAGGTCAAACGATGCTTACATGTGAAGCATACACTGTGGGAAAGTCCTTTCAATGAAAAGAAGTAGCTTAACTTTTTTAAAATAAAACACAAGCTGCTTGAATGGAGGTAATGGAGGTAATCAGATTTGCCCTGGTGTCAATGACATGCTGAAGAAAGTACGTCTCATACTGGCAAGAGTCAGAGCCAGACAGCCAAGGGCATCTCCACTTTTCAAAGTCCACTGTGCATTTGCGTCAGAAGCAGTCCGCTTCAAGGAAAGTGACTGAATTTCAATATCACGGCACGCCAAGAGGCAGATATTGAGGCAATTTGATACATATTCTTCCAAGCGATGAAGATGCTCAAATTAAAACCACAAGTTTGTGGACTAATCTTAGTGTTTGGACGTACCCATCAGTCTAAAAAGACAACTGGAAGACAACATGTATAAAGTTTCACTGCAGGTCAGCGTCACCAGATGCCCATTTGCAGTTGATTTTGGTCACCACCAAAACAGCAACAACTCACTGCCATCAAGTCAATGTCCATTGGTGGAGACCTGCAGCAGGGCACAGTAGACATGTCCCTGTGAGTTTCCAGACTAGGACTTTGAAAGGAGGAGAAGCCCCCTCTGTCTCCTGTGGAGGAGCTTGTTTTGAGACTGACCATGCACTTAGCAACCCATTTTAGAGCCATTATGCCACTAGGGCTCCTTCATTTTGATGCTAGGGAACTATAATGTCAAACCCCGGTTAAAGAAAAGTATTCCCTTAGGGAAAATCAAATGATTCCAGTTCTCTCATCAGTAGACCTGTATTATAAAAACGTGGTCTTATTATCATATTTTAGATTTTGTCGATTCAAAATTTTCTTTCTTCTTTATCAGTGCCTATGTAATATCCTCGGCTTGCATATGCCTAAAATACTTATCTGGCCTGTTAGAGGAAAAACTGCTTGTCTCTGATGTATTCTGTACTAGAAATGTCCAGGACGAAATCAGTCAGACAACCAACCAATCAACCAACGGAACACACGAACACATCATAACCCAAAGATCCCATCTTATCCACGGTTTGTTTTTCTATCAGGAAGTGCAGCCTTGAATCCCAGCAGATTCCCCTGTTCAGCTGCAGCGTAGCTCCGTCCTCTCTGTTCTGCTGTGTCATTCGTGCAGAGCAGGGTCATCGGGTCATTGTGGAGACCGATTTTAATTGGTTCTGACTCAGTTTTAGGCAACCTCATAATGAAGCCTTTTATTGGCAATAAAGAAACTTGAGGGTTTCGCTGTCTGAAGTGGCGAACTGGGTTTCTTGTTTTTTTTAAAACGAACTCTGTTTTCCTCTGCAGCGGGGCCATGCTACTCAGGGAACGGAGGTGGTTGAGGGTGGTTGAGGGTGGTTGAGGGTGTCCTCGGGAATGCTGGCTCCAAGTGGATGGGGCAGGGTAGTGAGTTCAAAGACCTTTGTGCATGCCTGGCGCCCTGGAGCAGGAGCCCTGGAGGGGTGGGTTAGGCCTTAGGCTCCTCCCCACAGGCCAGCCACTGGAAACCCCCAATGGCTCGATGGGAGAAAGGTGAGACTTTCTCCTTCTGTAAGACTTTACAGTCCCAGAAACCCACAGGACAAATCTAGCCTGTCCTGTGGGATGGCAGTGAGTTTTGGGGCCTTGGACGAGGTAGTGCAACAGAGAAGCTGTCCACTGCCTAGAAAAAGATGGGTTCTGGGCAGGAATCTGGAGTTCAGGGCTTGGTACAGTGCCTTCTCTGGGCATGAGCTGCCCATTCCTCAACTCGCTGCCCACTTTTCTGTGTTCTTTTGTTTCCTGGTGCACAAACCTGGGAAGCCTGACGATTTCTAGTCCAGTTTAGGTCTGCCATCACATGTGATTAGGTGGCCAGCTAGTTGAAGACAGGATCCTTATTGTGCATCGCTCTTTCGTCTCAATAATGCTAGCAGCCATCGTAAGAAGGCGATGTACCTAGCTTTGCACAGAAAACACTCCCGTGCTAAAAAAGAAAAGAAAAGACTCTTGTGCTTAGGATCCCATTTGACCCCTGTGAGGTGCAGCTTATGAGTCACTCTGTTTTACAGAGGAGGAACATGAGGTTCAGAGACGTGACGCACAAATAACCATCACAGAGTCAGCACATGGCAGAACGAAGGACAGAAAACCAGGATTCCAGCATCCCAACCACACACCCCTCCTGGTCCTTCAGGTACTGACCTCCCATCCCAGTACCTGCTGCCTGCCTGGTACTGAAGTTCTGAGTCCTTCTTGGTTGACTGATGGGAGGATGTCTAAGATATTCCCATTCAGACATTGCTGCACTAAAAATCCCACCTGGGTTTGTCTGTTGCTTTCTTGAGGTACACTCTTGCAAAGTTTGGCTCGGCAGAATAGGACATTGTAACTTTTAAGAGAGTTCTTTTCTTAGTTTGCCTTCAACCAAGGCGAGAGTGCTTGTGTTCGGAGTTTTGAGAGCACAGTTAGAGTTGACACTGAATTCCAGTTGAGTCTGGTGTTCCTGGAAAACAGCATGATTAAAGACACACTCTTATGCCACCCTTTTGGTACCCCATAAAATGGCTTACTGCAAAGAACCCCTGTTCCCCAAGTCTTCTTCACAAAATGAGGTCTCCAGGGCATTCACAATATTGGTTGCTGTGTGAGTCCAAGTGGACTGGAGAAACAAATTCATAAACATGCATATGGATATAAGGGAGAGGTATATATACAAGAGGAATGGAACATGGAGAAAGCATTCCAACTCAGTCCAGTCCATAAGTCCAATATTAGCCCATATGTCCGATATCAACTCATAAGTCCTCTTCAGACTCACCAAGCACATGCAATAACACCAGAACAATTACAGGGCAGTGGGAGCAAAGTCTTGTGTATCCAGTGGTGGTAGAAGCATCTCAGCACTGGCAGGAGTCTCCATGTGATTTTTATGGCTTCAAGAGTCTGGTTTCATCAGGGTAGGCCCATATGACTTCTCCACCAGGATGGTTCACAGGGAATCTGCCTTGTATCATGTGAGTAGAGCGTCTTCAAGAGACTGAGTCCATAGTGTCTCATCTCCATGGGGGAAAAATCATGAGATTTCCCAGAATTCTCAGAGAGAGCCATGCCCACACATAGGTCTCATTGGCTATCTCCAGATTGAGAGGCTAGACTCCACCCCTGCACTCTCAATCATGAAATCGACATAAGCACATGACTGCCACAGTTGCCTTTCCTGGGTATGGTACAGTTAGTCAGTCAGCTCCCTTATAAAACATGGCATGCCGTATGGAGAGTTTACAGTAGACACCATTGAGATGTTCACTGGTTCACCAAAAGTGAATTTCAGGCTCTCTCTAGGCCAAAACTTGGACAGATGTTTGGAGAGGAGGGGGTACAAGACTGAATTCAGTTCCCGACTTCATGCTACCTACTAACTGAATCCGAGAATCGTCACTCCCCACCCAATGGTAACATCTGATTCTTGCTCTGAGGGAAAAGAGCTGGGCCTTTGGGGAGAGGTTCCCGAGTGCTGACGTTAGCATTAGATGGGAGGACCCTGGTGCCTCTGGGCTCTGGAACTGGGAGCTGGACAGGCCTCAGGGGCGACCCAAGAGGGCAAACCTTAGACTTTGGGAGGGGGGCAAAATCATGCTTTTGGACCAATCACTCCTCAAGGAGTTTCAGGCACTTTCCAATACAGTCGAAATCCTGGTGGTGTCCTGGTTATGTGCTGGGCTGCAGAGTCAGCAGTTTGAAAGCCCCAACAGCCACTCAAGAGAGAGATGGGGCTTTCTACTCCCTGAGGCACTTACAGTCTGGGGAACTCACAGAGGTCCCTCTGAGTCTGCAACGATTGATGGCGGCGAGTTTTGGGTTTGGTTTTCAGGTCCCGTGGAACGAAGGAAGCTTTATTTTTTCACTTGGGAGAGAGTCTCCAGCTCTGTCCCCTTGCTTCAGTTTGAAGGAAGATGGCAGAGGCAGGCTGATGTTGCATGCAGAGTTTGGGGAAAGGCTCTGAGGCCTTTGAAGATGTGATTCCCTAAGTCTATCCAGTTCTGGACAATGTTATAGCTGAGCGGCCTTGGTTTGGTTTGGTTTCACTCCTGAAGGCCTGTTTCTTAGTCAGAACTGGGATCCCCTGTAATGTCCCTTTTATGACCCTGAAAAGTTTGAGCCAAAGCTTCAGGCCAGCCATCTGCATGTGCGGCTCCGAGAGCTGGGTGCCCACCCATGTGCTGAAGGTGGAGTGGTGCTTCCTATCAGCCAGGGCAGCTCTGGAAACAAGCTCCGTGCCACACCGCAGCCAAGTAACCCCAGCTCCTTGACTCGTCAAGGACAAAAGATCATCCCAAGTAATAATTATTGTTGCTCCTCTTGTTGCCAGGCTAGTCCCCACCATTGTGATTATTGTGGACTGTTTGTCTTAATCACTGAGAAACCTCTGGGCCACTTCAACTCACCCCTGTGCCCCAGGGTGAGGGTGCCCAGGTCAGAAGTTGCCAGAAGGTGCTATGAAAGCCTCTTTCAAGTAGATGACAGGGTTCATCTGGTGACAGGGCCAGTGGCAGGGTTCTGGTCCTCTAGGGGGCATGATGGAATGATGAGACAAACCAACATTAGACAGTGTTGACTGGCGTTTGATCCCTGCCTCGGTGGTGGACCAGGCCCCATGCCCTGTCCCACTCCAGCCCTGAAAGTTTGCACATGAAAACACCTACTCCCTTCGATCCTGTCAATTCCGACTCACGGTGACCCATAGAGGTGGCGTGGAAATAGCCCAACAGGTTTCCAAAGCTGTCAGTCTTCTCAGGAGCAGGAGGCTCCATCTTTCTGCCTCTGAGTGGCTTGCGGTTTTGAGCTGCTGACCTTGTGGTTAAGAGGCTGACACGTGACCCCGAAGCCACCAGGCCTGCTGACTACTTATTAGGGGCGGGGAGACCTCATGAGTCACAGATTGGCACTGAGTTCCATAGGGCTTTCTTGGCTGTGATTTTAAAATAATTAAGAGAACATTTATTAGAGTCCTAAACAGGGCCAGGGGAAGACATGTGATGCAGATGAGAGATATTGGGATGGGGTCAGAAGGATGCCAGAGTGTTTTCTGATATGCAGAGCTTTAGAAAGGTCACAGGGGGCCAAGAGGGACATTCAAGGAAAACTGTCACACATGCGTGGTAGGTGGCAAGTGAAAGCATCATCGTTGCAAGTGGGGTTACTGGAATGGGCCTGGGACCACGATGAGGATACGTACAATGGGACGGGCAGAGGAATTTATGAGAGTGGTCCAGATACTTTCCTAAGGCAGGCAGAACATGCCTCATGTCTATGGGACATCCCCGTAGGATGGGGCTCCATCAGTAACCCACCCGAGCAAGGCCTGAAGGGAGCCTGCCCTCGTGGGGCTTCTCAGGTGGAGGTAATGTCCTTTCTACCACACTTTGTCTTGAAGGCAATATGGCTCATATCTCCGGTCAATGGTCAGAAGGGATTCAATAGAGGCTTTCTCTGCAAAGGGATTCTGCAGATGGATGTCCGGATTTTTGCTGTCATCCACAGCCTTTTACAAACCAGGGGCTCAGAATTTAAAGTCTAGGGTGTTTCCCTCCTCTTATCATAGCTTTTATTATTTACAATCTTGGGATCCTACAGGCTGGTGTGTTTCTTCCCTGTGTGGACTTAGTTGACGTCTCCCTCTGACGGCTGCTTGTTCAAAGGCAAACCTTGAAGACCCCAGACACGGTTCTTTCTGATAGCTGAGCACCATCTGATTGTTGTAGTTCTGCTGTAGGACCCAAGTCTTCAGTGATCCCTTCATGTTTAGTAGGGCCACGCCATAAGAACTTGGAATGGGGCTAGTGACTAAGTGTGAGTTCGAAGTCAAATTCTCTATAGGTAAGGTTTATATTTATTCCCGGTCCATTTTAGAGGCAGCGTAAGTCCTACATCAACAATTGTAATAATAACATCAATTTAGCCAATGATATCCAACTCAATACCCAGTAGCGGTTTCTGACCCATAAGACAGACTGGACGTGCTCTGTAGAGCTCTGAGATGGTCATTCGTGCCTCCTGTTTCTCTGGTGGATTGGCTGGTGTTTTTTAATTGCTGACCTGGCCATTAGCAGTCGCCCAGAGCTCCTGTCAAGGACATGACCATTGAAAACACGATGGCGATTAGGAACACACACCTACATAAGAAAGCCAAGACACGTGGGATGTTCACTTACACTGATTGAGAATCCGAGTGCGCCACTGAACCCTGTTTAAGGAATGCATGAGAGTGAGACACAAGACCCACGTCTCCAAAGTGGCCGCTCATGAATGCTCTCAGCTCCGCAGAACTCAGCCCTGCCACCAGAAGCAAAGGAAAGGTGAAAGTGGCCAGGACAGGGTCATCTGAAGTTGCTGCCAGTTACTGGGCACCCTCGAAAGCAAGAGGATGGACCTGAAGTCCAATGACTTCCAGAGCAGTCAGGGACCTTGGGCTAGCTGGCGGGCCGCCTGTTCCTCACACAGGTGTTTCAGCTTTCGGTCCAGAGGGGCGTATCTGTTCCTTCTGCAGCAGGTAAGTTTAAGGTACAGGCCAATTCTCCATATCGGATCCTTCTGATGTGGCTTACGCAGAATGCTGTGCATCCCCAAAGACAAAATCTCAAATCTAGGTAGTCTAAATACGAGGCCTGAGTTACTAAAGGCTGAAAAGAAACTCAATTTAAAAAGAAAGAAAGAAAGGGTGCTTAGTATTACAATGCCAGGCGTATTTTCCCTTTGGGGTGGGGGGGGGGCAGGTAAACAGTGTCAAGTGTTTTTTCACAAAGGCAATCCTTGACGATCATTTTATTAGAAGCAGAATGCCAGGATTTTTTTTCTGTTGCACTTCTGGATGGGGGCGAACTTCAGATTAGCAGCAGAATGCAAGCCATTGGCGCCACCTAGTGTTAGAATAGCCAAACCCAAACCAAAGCAAACTCAGCGCCCTGGAGTTGATGCGGACTCCTAAGGATCCTGTAGGGCGGCCTAGAACTGCCTCGGTGGGTTTTCAAGACTATGATTCTTTACAGAGAGTCTCATTTTTTCTCCCATGGAGCATCTGGAGGTTTCCAACTGCTGACCTTATGGGTAGTAGCCACTCTGCCACCAGAGCTCCAAAGGGCTGAAGGTCTAGCCCAAAGAGCATGGGCAGAATCTCTGAAAGAGAACACAGCTGTCCTCTTTGAGGCAAATCCAAAGTTACATTATAGTGCAGCTTAAAAACAAACACACAAAGGACCTCACAGCCAGTTGAGTGCCACTCAGCGAGCCTATAGGACAGGGTGGAACTGCCCTGCTGGGTTTCTGCGACTGTGACTTTACAGGGGTAGGAAGTCTCCTGTTTCTCCCACAGAGAAGCTTATTCTACTAAAATTCTTCCCAGAAGGAATTTGTCCAAGCTGTGATCTGGGGACAATTGCGTGAGACGGCAGTGCCTCCTTGTGGAAGTACCTGGTAACAACCAGTCGGCGGTGACTTGGTGCAGACTTGGACATTGTTAGGAAAGGTTGGTGCTTTGACTCAGAGGAATGTTGGAGTGACAAGGGCCAGCGAAGAGGCCACCATGAAATATAACTAAGATGAAGGGGGGAGAAGTTGATTGCGTTTATCTCCTGTAGATCCGCGGTTCTCAACCTGTGGGGCGTGACCCCTCTGGGGGTTGAACGTCCCTTTCACAGGGGTTGCTTAATATATCCTGCATATCAGATATTACCTTACGATTCATTGGAGTAGAAAAGTTACAGTGCTAAAGTAGCAACAAAAATACTGTTATGGTGGGGGGGGGGGGATCACCACAGCATGAGGAACTATATTAAAGGGTCGTGGCAGTAGGAAGGTTGTGAACCACTGCTTTAGGTGAATTCATGGAAAGGGCATTCTGGTTCTTTAAAATATATTTCAAGGTGAAAAATAAGTAACATTTTGACTCCTTGTGCATCCTGTAAACCTCTGCTGGGTGGCATGGTGGCACGGTCTCCTCCGTGACCCTGCCCTTCATGGGCCCTTCCCAGTGTCCTGGTTTATTGATGGGGCATGAGTACGGTACGCATGAAGATTGGCATCTGGCATATCACGTTGATACTGCTGAGCGCAGTCCGCGGACCTCAGTCCTCAGGAGCTGTGAGATCCTTCAGCGAATCCATCATCTGGTTCTTGAGCCACCAACCTAAAAGAACTGTTTCCGGGAGGAGACTCAAGAGTGTGAGACTCTTTTCCTGTTCCCCACACAAAAAAGAATTTAGGCCAGGGAGAGAAAAATCTTTGAATGGGATGAGTGAGCCGACTGAAGGATATGCTTTGATGTAGGTGCGTGCCAAAGTGCTCTCAGCAAATCAGAGGGTGTATTAGAACGAGGAATCGGATTTTTATTCAGCGAATGGCAGGCTTTCCGTGATTGGCTGGCTTTCCAGGGGGTCTTCTGCTATTGACCGGCTTTCTGTAGCATCCCTCTTTTTCAGGTCCTTGCACTCCTGTACTCCAGAGTTTGTGTTCTGCCCTTGTCTCCAGGCTCCCAAACCCCAGGCATGTGGGAGTAGTGTGAGCATCCCATCTTTCTCTGACTACACTATCTCTGGTCTCGTCCATCGATAAAGATATGATTCTTATCTGCCCTTAACCTTCCTTTGTGTTGGTGTGGGATAGGGGAAGTACAGCCCCACCTCCTTTTTATTCTATGGTTCTTTTCATGGTCACCCTCTTTTCCCACTTTGCCTGGTTCTGTTCAATGAACAGAACCCCAAATTCAACTGGTTGCTGTTGAGTTGATGTCAACTCTAGGGGCACCTATATATGCCAGGACAAAACTATATTGGTTTGAAATGCCCCATTCTTCAGAAAATTACCAGATCTTTCTTCTAAGCAGACTTGAACAAATTTTTGGTTAGTCGCTGAGTACATTAACTATTTGTGCTGCTCAAGCTACCAGTGAAGAAAAACCACTTAAGAATTTACCCCAGAGATGACTGCTATTTTGTATGCTAGCTTTGCAGACTTCTGGTTGCACCAACCCCAGTTGAAATGGTCATCCTTAGAGTCTTGTAATGAGAATCAGAAAGGCTAGACTCACATTCCAGCTTTTCAACTGAGCATTTACCCCTGTGCTTCTTAGCTTTCTCTGACGCAGCATGATTGAAAATGGGAAGGAGCAGTATCGGCCCCTTTCAATTCTAGGAGCCTTGGTTCTGAGATGGCCTGGGGGTAGCCTTGGCAGTGAACTGGACACTAAGGGGGACCACCCATTTCTCTGTCCTTATCATTGGAATCAGCTCTGTAATCTAGCAGTGGTTCATGCTGGACCCCTTTCGTATGGTCTTCCTCTTCTAGCCTGTTCTCATCTCTCGCCATTTTGACTAGAAGAGTTCATGAAAGATGGCAGGATGAGAGGGCAAGAGTCTAGAATGGCGGTTGGAGACCAATCCCTCTACGTCCTCAAAGGATGTCTCTTTCACCATCTAATAATGTTCAGCCTGGCAGGACCAGGGTCAGCTACTTACAAACAGTGTACTCTTTGTGACTCTCAGTTCCACTCCCATGAGGGTTGACTCAGGAAGGTGTAAATGTCGGTAGATGCCTGATGGCATTTTGGAGAAATTAAGGCAAAATGTGTTCTCTGTGAGTTGGAGTGAACTGGATGGCAACAGCTATCGTTGCTTATTAATTGTCAAATCAATTTCGACTCATGGTGACATTCCAGGTGCAGTGCAGAACTAGTCCATAGAGTTCAAAATTGCAACCTTTTAGAAGCAGCGAGGCACGTCTGTCTTCTTAGGTGCCTTACAGTGGGTTTTTATTGCCAACCTTCTGGTTAGCTGTTACTTAACTGTTTCCATCACCTAGGGATTTCAGAGATGAGTATTACCAGATAGCAAACCTTGTGTACATTGCTCCAGGGTGTCTCAAAAGAGACTGGAAGCTGAATTAATCAATCTGATATGAGTCGGAGTGATTCATTCTGTGAAGATGGTTCTGTTTTCAAAGTTCTATTTGTCCAGAATTTTTTGTTTGGGATTCAAAATATGACTGAGGGAGAGCTGCTTTCTCAAAGTTGGGTCCATCATAATTATGTAGATGGAATAAAACTTTTGAAACTTTCATGTGCTGATGGAGCATGACTTAAAAGGAGAAGAAACAGCTACATATATATGTGTATATTTGTGTGTATTTAAAAATATTGGTGTATACATACAAATATATATCTGTAAATGTACAAATATATATGAATAATCAGAACACAGAATGAACAAAATATGAATCTAGAGAAATTGGAAGTCATAAGAAATTAAATGGTGTGCTACAGATTGATATACTAGGCATTAATGAGCTGATATGGACTGGTGTAGGATATTTTGATCAGACAATAATATGGTTTGCTAATCCCAGTCGTTTTAAAAAACCCTTAAGATCTATCTTGAAGTATAATTCTGTCTGTGACAGGATAATATCTATCCCAAGAGACAAAACCAAGCTCACTACCATTGAATTGGTGCCAACTCAGAGTGATTCAATAGGACAAGGTAGAAGTCCCCCTGCGAGTTTCCAATACTGAAACTCTTTATGGTAGTAGAAGACCCTGTCCTTCTTCGCAATATCTACACACATACAAAGGAGATGGAGTTAATACAACTTTTATTCAAAGTCATGTATCAATCACTAAAGCTAATAATGAAGAAATTGAAGGATTCTACTAATTTCATCAGTCAGAAACTGATCAAACATGCAATCAAGATGCATTGATAATGACAGGCAATTGGAACTTGAAAGGTGGAAACAAAGAGCAAAGACTAGTAGTCAGAATATAAGGTGGTAAAAACAAAGTTGGAGATCACAAGGTCGAATCTTACATGACGAATGACTTGTTCATGGCAAATGCTTTTTGCCAACAGCATAAATGGTGACTACACATATGGACATTGCCAGATGGAATTCACAAGGATCAGATAGACAACATGTGGGAAGAGATGTTGGAGAAGCTCAATATCAGTAGCCAAAGGAAGGATAGGGGCTAACTGTGGAACAGATTATCAATTGCTCATCTGTAACCTCTGCCTGAGGTTGAAGAAAACGAAAACAAGTCCAAAAGAACCAAAATATGACCTTGAGTGTATCCCACCTGAATTTCTAGAACATCTCAAGAGAAGATTTGACTCATTGAACACTAAAGAAAGAAGGCTGGCTAAACAGTGGGATGACATTTTTTAACACCATACATGAAGAGAGCATGTTGCCTAATGCTCCCTGGGGAAGATCTATGATGTCCTACAAAAAAGGACAGTGATGTCTCCAGAAGAGAAGCAGGGACTTATAGATACAATAATGATATGAGTGGATTTCGAGCTCTCACAGTTGGTCCTTATGACATGGACATGCCTGGTATTCATACTCATGAGGAGATCACTGAAGTCATGGGTGGCAAGCAAGGTATAGTGAAGAAATCAGATGGTGCCAGGGGTCTTAAAGGCTTGTCTGAAAACAAGCAGCTATCTAAGTGAGGAGTCAGTCAAGTCCACACAGAAGAAGCACACCAACCAGTTTGGACCAAGGATTGTAAGTAATAAGATACAAAGCCAAAGGAGGGAATAGTACCAGTGCCTAAATTCTGACCACTGTTTTCAGAAAGCTATAGATGACAATGGTAGCCCCAAATCTATTTGCAGAGTTCTGATGAGGATCTAGTCCTTGGTGTATCTCCAGTCCACATAGACAAGAAACATGAGCATCCCTAATATCAGACAAAGAGCATGATAAAGATGATTTAAGCAACTGTACTTTGCCTGGAATATAGAGCCTTTTAATTTGCTCTCCTTCTAGTTCAAATGTAAATTTATTCTAAAATTTTAATAGTCTCTCCTTTCTCTTAGATTGAGGTCTTTACTTGTCTTCAGTGGTTCTTGTTTCTGGGTCCTTTTCCCATTGTTTGTGTATGTTTATCTGTATAGGGATATTGAGATGGGTGGAATGATGAAGACAGAAGATGGACACATGATTGTTTGAGGGCATGGAAAGAGAGGAAAGAAAAGTTTCCAAAGTTGATTGCAGCCATGATTGCCTAATCATTCTTTCTTGATATGATTAAACTACTGAATTGTATGATTTACTAATTATAGTTCAATGAAATAAAAATTAAAAGATAGGAAAGAGGGACTTCTGGGAAAATGGCGACCAAGTAACACATACCAGAGAGACTCTGCAGATATCAGCTTGGGGAAATTCCTCACTGCTGGGTTGCGGGAGGAGCATTTCAAAGATAAGTGCAAATCCACTAGGTTTTGAGGGGCTGAAGGCTTTTGGCTTACCACAGTAAAGGCTGAGTAGAGTTTGATCTTAGCCTCTCCACTGTCACAGCTAGAGATGGGATCATTTGAGCCTGGTGTAGGGGCTTTATCTCCACATAGCCACAGCTTGCCGCTGCCTAGGGCAGGGATGAACTCCCTTCAGCCCCACCGTCAGGGCTCAGGACTCAGCTATATTGTGACTTTTGTTTCCCTCACTTCTCTCCTCTTTCCCCAGTCTCAGCTGGCTTGTTTGTTTTTCTCTCTTCCCCTTTCTCTCACATGCCACTGGTGGCCTCTGGGCCATTCCCCTTAATCTAGGCTATTTACGTCGGCCCAGTTGGGAGTGTTCCACCCTCTGCAGTGTAACTTAAGGCTGAAGAAAACCCTCCCACCCTTCATCAGGAGGTGTCCGGCCTAATTTCTTCCCTGGTAAATTCCACCCACCTGCCCTCACAGTGCTTCACACTTGGCTGGGGAAATCCCGCCCACCTTCCTTTGGGAAATCTTGCCTGCATGGCTGGGGGAGTTCCAATCTGTTCTCTGTGGTCTCACATGACTGAGGGAAATTCTTTCCATCTGCTGTAGTGCCTCACACAACCTAAGGCAGTTCAGCCAACACATGCCAATGTTCCATGGAGCTGTGGCTGCGGGAAACTCTGCCCAACCTCTCAGAAATCTCCCTGACCAGGGCAATTCTGTGCACCATTCACAGTGCTCTACACCAAAACAGGCAACCCGCCAGCCTACTGTGGCGCTCCTGTTCCAGTGAGCACCTCTGCATACCCTGTTGCACTCCAAGCTGCTGTGGGCCACACCATCACAGCTTCTTGTGAGATCACCCAGTGCAGCACCAGACTCATGGGTCCACAACAACCTAACAAACATCCCATGAGAGGACCATCAAACTTGCCCTCCAAGAAACAGGGAAAGTGTGAAGCCATAAGAGGATAAAGTGGTAGTGAAATTAGATGCAGATAGTTCAAAGAAGCATTCCCACAAGTCTCCCAGAGAGAGCCAGTGCTCTTCAACTCCCTGGAAAATGGCACCTGGCTCCAATAAAACAATGCAATGCAACCAGCAGTCAACCCCAACAACCTCAAAGAAAAAACTGGAGAGACAAAAAGGCAATGGCAGAAGATGTCCTGAACCAACGCATGCATAGAAGAAGCAGACATTGATCTGCAACAGAAAGAACTGTCCAGATTGCTGCTTGGAGTCATACAGTATAATTAGGAAAACAATGCAGAAAAACCATGAAATGATAGAGGAGACAAAGTCCATACACCAAAGGTAAAAACAAGAGCTTAGGGAGGAGATAACAAAAACCAGTAGCAGGCCCACTGAATTTGCCAGTGAACTGGAGGCAGAAAACAGCATCTGTGATCTAGAGGATAGCCAAGCATACTTTAACAAACATGAGCAAAAATCTAATAAGATCATCCGAGAAGGTGAAGAAAACCTAAGAACTATGTCTGATGCTATGAAGAGGAACAGCATCAGAATAATTGGATTACCAAAGGAAGACACACAAAGAAGTCATCTACAACAATAGCTAGAGAATTCTTGGAGGAAAGCTTCCCAGCTTAATGAATGAAAACCAGGTAACCATTCAGGAGGCCGAAATATCACCAGCTAGACTGAATGTCAAGAAGTCACCAAGGCAAATAATTTTAAACTATTCAACTTTGGGGAAAAGGAGAAAATCATGAAAGCAGCTAGAGAAAAACAGGCAATTACATATAAATAAATAAAAAAGTGCTTAGTATTATCAGCAGACACTATGAAGACGATAAGAAAGTGAAGTAACATATTCAAAAAATTGAAGGAAAATAACGTAAATCAAGAATACGTGATCCAGTCAAATTATCTATCAAGATAGATGGAGAAGTAAGAGTCTTCCCAGACAAGGAAAAACTCAAAGGATATGTTAGAAGAGACCAAGCCCTACAAAAGATTCTTGTTTACCCAGTATGGGCAGAAGACAGCTTTCATCAAGCATAAATAAGACACTGCCACATAGAACAACTCTACCCAGAGGGCAACAAAGAGCAACTAGAACAGAGTCAACGGGACAATCCTACTAATAGCAAAAGACAAGAAAAAATGGAAATCGGGGCTGAGATTCAGGAGAGGGGAAATAAGAAGACTGGAATAAAGTTAATGCCCCTAAAAGTTGGTACTTTGAAAGGATAAAGCTATTGACAGGCCACTGGAAAACCTAACCAAAGAAAGGAGGGAGCAAATTTCAATAGCAAGGATGAGAAATGAAATCAAAAGGATAAATACATAGTACTACAAAGGACAGTAGTCCAATGAATTCAACAACTTTAAAGACATGCAAAAATTCTTGGAAAAACAATCCCTCCTTACATTATCCCCAATGAACTTCAAGAATCTGAAAGAACCCATAGCAATAGAAGAAATAAACAAGGGTAACAAATGTTTACTTACAAAAAAAATTCCCCCAGGTCAGAAGGTTTCACAGGAGGATTCTACCAGGGAAGAACTGACACCAATCCTACACAAACTTATCCAAAACAGGGAAAAAGATGAAAAACTCCTGAACTCCTCCTATGAAGTTGGTATAACGATTGCTGAAACCAGATAGGGATCCCACAAAAATCAAAACCTACAGGCCAATTTCTTTAATGAACATCGATGCAAAAATCCTTAAAATATGAAAGTATATAAAACAAATAATTCACCATGACCAAGTAGTATTCATACCATGCAGGGGTGGTTCAACAGATGAAAGACCTTTAGTATCATTTGCCACATTGACATGAAAAACTATAAGAACCACATGATAATATTGATAGGTGCAGAAAAAGCATTTGACAGTATTCAACACCAATTCCGGTTTAAGACACTAAAGAATATAGGAATGGAAGGAAAATTCCTCAAGATAATACGAGCTATATATGAAAAGCCATCAGTCAACGTGGTAGTCAATGGAGAAAAGACAAAGACAATGTCACTGAGAAAGAGGACCAGACAAGTATGACCACTTGTCCCTGCTCTTATTTAACATCGTACTGGAGGTTTTAGATAACAACATAAGGCTAAAAAAAAAAAAGTACTCACTTGGGGGAAGAAAGAGGTGTAACTATTGTTATTTGCAGATGAAATGATTTTATATATGGAAAATCCCAAAAGACACACAAAGGGAGGACTGGAAGCAATAGAGGAGTATGACAGACTGGCAGGATACCAGATCAACAAACAGAAGTTTATCTGCTCCTCACATCAGCTAAGACCACAGCAGAGGAAATTAAAAAAGGTGGTACCCTTCACAATAGCCAAGCACAAGTTAAAATATCTTGGGATATACCTGACTAAAAGAACAAAAGATTTATATGAGGGTATCTACAGAACACTATTATAAGAAACCAAGAGTGACCTCAACAAACGGAAGAATAGCCCAAGCTTGTGGATCAGAAGACTCAATATAGTAAAGTTCTGCCCAAGGCACTTTATAAATTTAATGCAATTCCGATACAATTACCCTCATCTTTATTCAAAAAAAAAAATAGAAAAACTCTCTACCAACTTCATATGGAGAGGGAAGAAGCTCCGAATTAACAGAGAACTTCTCAAGAAAGACAGTGTGGGAGGGCTTGCTTTACTTGACTTTAGCACTTATTATACAGCCACAGTGGTTAAAACCACATGGTACTGGTATAATGACAGATACTTAGATGAGGAGAAAAAAACTGAAAATGCAGAAATAAAATGATCAGGATACAGACAACTGATCTTTGATAAGACCCCTCCCAATTCCCCCCCCCCCCCAATATCAAATGGAAAGCAGATGCCCTCTTCAACAATGGTGCTGGAAAAAATGGATACCTACCTGTAGAAAAAATGAAGCAAGACCCTTAACTCACTCCATGCATAAGAATAAACTCAACATGAATCACAGACTTCAAGGTAAAGCCCCAAACTATTAAGGTCATCAATGAGGGAATTGGGACCAACCTGAGAACTTTGGCACAGGGAATATATAGGTTATCAGAAATAGGGAAGGATACAAATACAGATGAGTCACAAATTGACAAGTGGGATATACTAAAGATAAAACACCTGTGTTCATTGAAAGAATTCACCAAGCGAGTAATTAGAGAGCCCTGGGGTTGGGAAAGCATCTTTAGAAATGACACATCAGACAAAGTGCTTATTACTAAAATCTACAATACTTTGCTAGCTTCCAAAAAGAGAAAACTAATTACTCACTGTGGAGGTGGACAAAGAACCTGAATAGAAGATTCACAAGGACAGAAATCCAAATGACCAATAAACATATGAGAAAATGTTCCTGATCATTAGCTATAAGAGAAATAAAAATTAAAACAACAATGAGATACAACCTAGCACTTTCAAACATAACCCAATTCAAAAAAGTGGTAATCAACTGCTCTGGTGAGAGAGGAACTCTCACCCACAGCTGGTGGACCTGTAGGTATATAGAGGCACTATGGAAATTGATTTGGCGATATCTAAACAGATGACCCAGCAATCCCCTTACTGGACATATACCTAGAGGAGCAAGAAACAAACCACGACCAGACATCTGTGCTGCAATGTTCAACATGGCACAGTTGACAATTGCAAGGAGTTGGAAACAGCCTAAATTTCCATCAACAGACAAATGGAATGAAAAACTGTGTGTGGCAGTCATGTGCTTGTGTTAATTTTATGATTGAAATGTAGGGTGGAGTCTAGCCTGTTAATCTGGAGATAGCCATTGAGTAGCCAATGAGGCCTCTATGTGGGCATGGCTTTCTCCTGAGACTTCTGGGAATTCTCACTATATTTCCCTCGTGAAGATGAGAAGCTATCTTTCCCAGTTGTTGAGAGTTAGTCTCAGAGATGATCAATCACAGACAAGCTGGCAGGGTCTGAGAAACTGGAGGAGCTGGCGGAGAGACCGCACAGCTTTGCCCCGATGAAGCCAGACCTCTGAAGCTGGGGCAGCCACATGGAGACCTCTGCCAGCGATGAATTGCTTCTGCTGTTGATGGACCCTGAGTCCTGGAGGCAAGGAGCCATGGGGAGACCCCTGCCAGCACCGGGATTCTGCACCCACTGACCTGTGACTTCGTGAGTCGGAAGAAAACTTTATAGACTGATTTCGGGCATATAGGTTAATATCGGACTTATGACGCTGAACTGGACTGAGCTCAATATCCCATTCCTTTTGTATAAAACCCTTTTCCTTATATCTATATGCGTGTTCTTGAATTTGTTCCTCTAGTCTGCCTGGACTAACACACTGTGGTACATACTACACATCGCTTAAAGGCAGTGATGAACGCATGAAGCCCATTGCCATATGAAAAGAACTGGAGAAAATTATGCTAAGCAAAGTAAGTCAAGTACAAAAGGACAAGCATAACATGAGTCCGCTGAGGTAAGTTTTTAAAAAATACAAAAAGGGCAGAGGGAAAAAGCTACTGTATACAAACATTTCTGGGATGAGGTCCAGGTAGGATGGCAGGGGCCACCCAAATCTAGGGATACATATGGTAGCCAACTAAAAAGAAGGGGGAAAGGAGAGGGGAAAAAAGAGAAATGGATGTAGGAGAACAGAGCATTAACCCATCCAAGGGGGGAGGAATATTGTTTATATCTCCACAGAGAAAGAAGGACCAGACTTCAACCTGGTGCTCCAAGATGTGAATGCAATATGCCAGCATGAAGCAGGGAACCAGTAGAGAAGTCTGAGGGGCCAGCCCTAATCCCAGCTCTGTGGGCAGCCACCCACTTCTGAGAAGAATTTACTTCAGAGGACAGCACTGAAGCTACAGCCCAGGAAGAGAGATATGTCTGACCAGAGCACATGGGAGCAAATGAAGAGGGAGAGAATGGAGCGCATCCTGGCCCCCCAAGCCTTGAGGACAATATCCCAGCCAATGAACAGAGAGGACCATATGACTGGCCCCACTATGAGTTAGGACATCGCTCACTGACCCATAGCCCCACAGGGGGCAACACTGTGGGAATTGCACAGTGTGGGAATTGCACCTGATCTGACCCCACCACACTGAGGCAAAACATTAAAGGAGTGCAAAAGAACAGCAAGGGGAGCAGAACAAGGAAGTCCCGAGGGAGTACCAAAAGCAGACTTTGGGGTCAGTGCATGGTATCTCATCAGATTCAACTGGAAAACACTCCTAAAGGTCAAAAAACAGACCTTGAACTATTTATATACTTTTCTTTCTTTTTATTTTTTTGTCATTGGTTTTGCTGTTTTTGTTTTGTTTCGTTTTGTTTTGTTGCTTTGTTTTGCTCTGTCTTGTTTTGGGGCATATTATTATCTCTGCAGGCCTATCTAGATAAGATAGGCTGGATAAATAAGCCGGAGGAGAAAACAACAGGACCGATAGTTCCAGGGGAACAGAGGAGGGGAGTAGTGGGGGAAAGGAAGTGGTATTAACAAACTCAGGGACAAGGGAACAACAAGTGATCCAACTTGGTGGCTAGGAGCATGTAGGAGGCCTGGTAGGGCTTGATCAAGGGTAAGGTCATTGAGAGGAATGACTGGAACCCAAATGAAGGCTAAGCATGATAGTGGAACAAGAGGAAAGTAAAAGGATATAGAGAGAAGAGCTAGGTGGCAAAGGAATTTATAGAATTCTAAATACGGGCATGCACATACATAAATATATTTATATGGGATGATGTGGAAATAGATCTATGTGCATACATATAATTAAAGGTTTAATATTAAGGTAGCAGATGGATATTGAGCATCTACTCAAGTACTCCCTCAATGTAAGAACACTATGTTCTGTTAAACTGGCATTCTGTGATGCTCACCTTCATGACTTGATTGCTGAAGACAAATGGGTGCATAGCAAATGTGGTGAAGAAAGCTGATGGTTCCTGGCTATCCAAAGATATGGCATCTGGGGTCTTAAAGGCTTGGAGGTAAACAAGAAGTCATTTAGCTCAAAAGCAGCAAAGCTCACTTGGAAGAAGCACACCAGCCTGTGTGACCACAGGGTGTTGAAGGAATTACGTATCAGGCATCAAAGAGCTAAAAATTATATCATTGTAAATCAGGGGGAGTACAGATTTTTGGGCATCCAAAACCCACCCGTAGGTAATAGGACATCGCCTTACCGAAGGGTCACAGGGAGGAGATGAGCCAGTCAGGGTGCAGTGTAGCAACGAGGAAACGTACAACTTTCCTCTAGCACTTCAATGCTTCCCCCCCCTCCTACAACCGTCTCACTATCATAATCTCAATTCTACCTTACAAATCTGGCTAGACCAGGGGATGTACACTGATATAGAGAGGAATTGGTAACATGGGGAATCCAGAACAGATGATCTCTTCAGGACTGTGGTGAGAGTGGTGATACTGGGAGGGTGGGGTAGAAAGAGGGAACAGATGATAAAGATCCACCTATAACCTCCTCCCTCGGGGACAGACAAGAGGGAAAAGGGTGAAGGGAGACATTGGAAATGATAATATATGACAAAATAATGATAATTTATCATTTAACAAGGACTCATGAGGGAAGGAAGAGTGGGGAGGGAAGGGAAAAATGAGGAGCTGATACCAAGGGCTTAAATAGACAGCAACTGTTTTGAGTATGATGAGGGCAACAAATATACAAATGTGCTTGACATACAATGGATGGACGTACGGATTGTGATAATAGCTGTATGAGCCCCCAATAAAGTTATTTATTTTAAAATATATCAACTAAAAAAAGAATATATCTCTTTTTTAACTTTAAAAAATATATATATATCTCTAACTCTAATTCTCTCATATCAATGGTTTTAGATTTTGAGAGAATGATAGTTGGAAAGAAATGACATCCAGCACAACAAACACCTATCATGGCGAGTTTTTACTTTAAGGCTGAAGTTCTTTAAACGAGTGGTTAACCTCGGTGTGTGTCATTGTTGTGAGTCAAGTCGGTTCACACTCATAGTAACCCTATGCAAGAGAGATTCCAACAGCCCCTGCTGCCGCACCATCCTCACAATTATCTGAGCTCATGGTCATTGTGGCAGCCGCTGCGTCCACCCACCTCCTCAGGGACCTTCATCTGAATTGCTGTCCTGCCACTCTATCAAGCCCCGTGTCCTTCTCTAGGGACTGCTCTCTCCTGAAAACATGGCCAAAGTACCTGAGAGGAAGTCTCGTAATCCTTGCCCCTACCATTGGTTTATGGAACATGTCAAGATAACATCTAGATATGACAAGCATGGTCAATGAGATGCGCAAATGCCCGAAATTGGGAGAAATAGGCAGCTTCTCAAAGGTAAAGGAATGCATGTGTGATGTCAAGGGGTCCTTGCACCTCCAACTTGTGGTGGGCTGTGGAAGAAGAACAGGGGACCACCAGACTTGACACCAGAACTAAGGCTGCCAAGTACTGAGAGGGGCCCGCCTTTTCAGTCTATCCTTCTCCTCCTTTCTTTTTTTTTGTTTTTGTTTTTTTTTGGGGGGGGGCATCACTGCCCTCTGGTGGTCATGGGAGCCACCCAGTCTTGCTCCTGGAGAGCCGCCAAGCCCATAGGCTGTAGTCCTGCACTCAACCACTACGCCACCTGGGCTCAGTCCCCTTCACGTCCTTTCTAGCTGGTCCTTTGTACCTTACCTGGTTCTAGATGACTGGCATTTACTCTTCTGGCACGAGAATG